>ML827042.1:6837-23909 GCA_009831015.1 Picea engelmannii
GTTCTTCTTTTAACCAAGGGGGGGGGGGAGGGGGTTACAAAATCGCTGATAAAATTTGCGTGCATCTGGATGGCCCAGGGTTGGGTGCATAAATCAACGGTCAAGATTTGATTCCGGACCCCCCCCGTCTGTTCTACTTTTAATGGAAGTGGGGGGGGTCCGGAATGAGTAATAAAAGGCACGCTAAGATCTGCGGCCAGGAGGCAGGCGTGTAGATCAATGGCCCTAAATGGATTTCAGACCCCCCTAGATGATCTACTTTTAACTGAGGGGGGGTTCCGGAATGGTAATCTCCCTCTGGCAGGTCCCTTGTATATGTGGAAGAAATCTATTGGTCCCGAAGTCCCATCACCATCTGCTATCTAATAGACCCCCGTCACTTATGGACGTCACTTTCCACTTGTTCCCCAGTTAGTCACATACCATAACTACTGTCAGTCCCTCCCCCCTTTCACTCATGGAAAGCCCCTTATTACGACGTTTTCCTCCAATCCCTAGCCACCATGTCACCCGTCCGTATTTTTCAGCCACCGTCACCTGCCATCTCACCCTCAAGTGACCTGTTGTCCATTTATTACTAGATAACCTATCCGTTATCCAGATGACCTGTCTCCCGCGCCCAACCGACCCCATTTTAAATAAAACTACCGTTATTTCCCCTACTTTCACTATTCACCCATCGCACCAGAGAAACTCATCACTTACTCCTCCGTTACATCTCGTCGCCCTCATCCACATTCAGTCGCCCCCACTAATGTTGTGTTTATTGAAGGTACTGTTGCAGAAATGGAGCCAAAGTCAAAACCAGCGGAAGGAGAGGAGAATCCGTTTCTCCTGCCTCCTATCGACCTGGACAAAATTCCTCTGGTCGACAAAGACTGGTTAATCGTAGATACCAAATGAAATTTTGATTTCTCAGACCTCCAATCATGGCTCAAGGAGGTGTTCCTGGACTAGAGTAATGAAATTGGACTCTGGGAGTCCAATTTACCCCTCTATCTTTTCCCTCAGATCCACCATTTCCTCAAGTTTGCTCTCAAATGTCAAGCTCACTATATTCCTGAACAAAGAGTCGTCGTCTCCTCATTCGGAGACATCCTATTCCTCATCACACTCAAAGCCATAGATGAGATGATGCAAATTCCCCAAGTTGACTCTACGTCCCCCTTCAACCTGGAAATTCTCATCGAGTTGTATCAGAAAATGAATTTGCACCAAAGAGCTAAAATATTTGAGTTGTTCCTTCCCACATCTGCTCAATTCCCTTCCACAAATCCCCCTTACCCGTCGTCCATGTTCTCCACTAAGGGTAACCAGGTCATTTCTTCCCTTTGCACTCTGTTGGGATATTATTCTAACTAGTGGGTAGATGAGCCCATTCTGGGTTTTCTATCCATTTTCTCCACTGACGAAAAACCCACCATCTAGTTTTATTTCAGTACATTCTTGGCAGACAATATTCATGAACAATTCGTGAATTTTGGCAGGGAAGGCTTGTTCAAATTTCGTCCATACTGGCATACATGTTTGTTTTCTTTCAAGAAGATAAATTTATTTTTTCCATGCAGATGGTAAACCTTAGGCAGTCATAGCATGGACCTCCTTGTTGAAGCACAACTCCACAAAGTACAGCTTCAAGGCATTCATCGATCTGTTTTACCACCCTGTGGTAAGCATGCTGAGCGGTAGGCCCGAGCATTGAATAAATGACGAAGTCTAGAGAATCCTGCACCTCTCGGACAACACAAAGACTGGGGATTGGTACCTGTACCAAAATCATACCGAGATCCGAGTATACGGGTGCGAGTTGGCACCTTATAAGCTACCCAAGTATTTTCCATTCAAAATATTTGCTTTAGAGTATATAAGACAGATTATGAATTGAGATGATATCCATTTTGTATCTTTGAAGAAAAAACAACAGCTACGAATCAAGGGGCAGATTGGCTCCTTCATCTACAACAGTCGGGGCACCGGGGAAGAAGCAGACAAGATGTTGAAAGAAATGTAGTTTTTCATGAGCTTCCCATGGCACTATGATCCTTATGGGATCATCTCAGATATGAGAGTGAAAAACAAGAACATCCCGTATGTTCATGTGTCCAAGCCCGAGGTGGAAAAATTTGCAAATCAAACAGTGTGGTTTCCTGACACATTGATCGAAGTAGAACAGTAGCCTCCCCCGACCACGGTGCCCCCTACGACTATGCCACAGGTCCAAAAGGAGAAGAGGTTGAGGTAGGATTTGTCTCCACCTGTCACTAAGGTATCTTCCGAGGAGTTCCAGTTGCACACTAAGAGGCCCAAGACAATCTCAGTTCCTGGCCCAACTGGAGAAAAAGAGGCTCTGCCTACCACAATGACCAAGTCAGTTATTCCTCCCTTCGGTTCTATCCTCTATAAGGAAATCACCCCAGCATTATCGAAGAAATCCACAGACTCTCCCCTGGACACTCAGCCAGGCAAGGCTGGGCCTAAGTTGAGCATTTTATAGAAGTACGAGCTGATCAAAGAAAATAATCAGACCCTTACCAGCAATACTTACGCTCAGTTTCATAAACAGACGTCGACTGCACATCATAGTTTGTTCTCTGCATTTGACACAGAAAAGGGAAGGATGCACATGGTTTTCCTCCAGGCACAGGTACCAGACCCCAAGGTGATCACGAACTACAAGAGGGCCACCTTCGAATTCCAGATGAAGGACGTGCACCTAGCATATCAGATGGATCTGCACAAGCAAACAGGGGAAATGGTGTTTCACACATTAGCGCATGCTTCCGCTTCTGTAGCCAAATTGCAGGTGTCATTGAAAAATTCTCAAACACAACTCAAGCTAGAGAAGATATCATCCTTTGCAAAGGACAATAGAATCAAAACTTTGGAGAAGCTGGTCCTCAAGATTGGTTATGACCCTTCTAACATCAAAGCAGTAGAGGAGATGATAAAGATGAAGAATGCTGACATTGCCTCCTTGAGGAAACAACTGAAACTCCCACCCACAGAGGACTCGCAGGCGAAGGAGATAGTAGAGAAAGAAGGCGAGAAGGATGAAATGCTCAAGCTGCTCATGGAGAAGAATGCATAGCTCAAATAAATGGAAGATAAAATGGAGAGATTATTAAAAGAGAAGGAGCAACTGAATCCAATGGAATTCATTCCATTGAGTTCCATTCTGATATCAGGAGTAAGAATAGCAGCAGTGACAATAGTCCCATCTGAAACTCCATTAACATCCCAAGAGAAGACAACCGACCTGGCTAAATCCAGGGAAAAGATGAACATGCAGGAGACAGAGATCAACAGGCTAAAAAAGGAAGTTGAGAACCTTCAGGAACTCAAAACTTCCTTCCAGACCAACATCTCCAAGAAAAAGCAGGTGACATAGTAGCTCAAACAGGAGCTACAGCAGCTCCGAAAGCAAACAATGGCAGGGAAGACTCTGGTTGAAGTGAAAGAGAATGTATGGAAAAACATCATTGAGTCCATAAATGAGATATGGCCCATGATCCAAATCATGTTTGAGAAAAATTAATTGGTCCAGAGGAGAAAACAAGCTATAGAAAAGATCAAAGTATAATTGGGGGAGATGCCAACACAGGCGAATGATATCATCAAGTTCCTCAATTCTAAGACCAGAGAGGAGCTAGAAGAGTTGAAGATCGAGGATAGAATGGAGACCATCCTTGAGGTAAAAAGAGTTTTGAAGAAGAGAGGATTAATGCTTCAACTGGAAGAAAAGGTTCAGACCATGGACCTGGGGGTACAGATATTATTCAGCAAGATTGAGGCTCTCCAGAAGAAGGGTCTACCTGATCTGAAGGTTATTAATGATAAACTGATGACACTTCCAGATTACAAGAAGAGATTGGCTGAGGTGTCTAAGGAAAGTTCGAAGTTTGTAGGGATTCAAGGGAGCATCATTGGTAAGGCATTCCTTGATGCCCTCCAGTGGGACATCAGCATACAACACGAGATTCGATATATTTTCCTCACCAAGCCTACATTTGCCAAGTATACAGAAATGGACAAAGTGTATCGAAGACTTCTCAAAGTCAGTGTGCCCAGTCATCTCAGATGGGAGGAACTCTGTGATCTGATCGATTAGCAGATGAGTTGTCTAGGTCCAATCAGTTGTCCAGTCAAATGAGGTCGTGCAAAGGCTTCATCAACAGTCTACCCAGAAATCAGCGTGCAGTTGCACCAAGTCATCAAGCAGTTCCTAGATTTAGGAAATTTGTTAATTCAATTAGGCTAAAAATAGATTTAGCACGTCCTGGTCATTAATGGAAGGAATGTTTTGTAATTTGAGTTATAAATACTTCACTTTTCGAAGTATTGAGGGTTGTTGATCTTCAGACCCTGACGCTATCCGACTGTAATCTTTTTTGAAGAGATCTTCCATTAATAAAAAGGAGGCAATTTTACAGGATTCTTGCGTGTATTCACTGGTGATGTTTACTCTCTAAGTTGAATGTTATTCTTTATTTGTGATCATATTTTTTTCTGAAACTAATCTTTAAGAGTGACGTATGTTGCAGGATTTATCTCATATACCCTGTTTCTGACTCGAAAGATTTTAGTGTTTATCTTTTGGTGTTTTCAATTAAGAAATTCTTAACTGCTTCTTAGTTGAAATTATCTTCCTCATTTTTTCTTTTGTCCATCATTTAAGCTATTAAAGGATCCAATGAGTATATTATCTCTCTTTGTGTAAGTTTTCCTTTACGTTTCTGGTTTGTATTTCATATTTTATTAAAACATAGACCCCATAGCCCAATGAATGTGTAGGCTATCTCAACCAAATTCGAAAAAATACTTTGACTACAAAAACCAATCTATTTCTTTACCTAGCCTAATATTTTAAATTTGAAACATAGCTAAATCTAATAGAGAGATCCCTCTCTGAAGTTGGAAGGGCTAGATCCCAGCTTCAAAAGTGGTTGGATAAAGTTACATTTTGTATATTTCGTCTGCTGTCAACCTCTAGGAAATTTACCAAGTGCTAACATAGTGGCGACTCCACTAGGGAACGAACTAAAATTGATAATTTTACATTTTCTTTTCCCTAAAAAGAAATTTTGTTCTTGAAATATTGCAAATTTGAGAAGAAATTCATTTTTAGAGGTTGATTAAACTTTGTACATATTATTTTCGGACTTATAAAATTAAAAAGTATATATATAAAAAACCAAAAAGAATTCTGGCTCCCAAGAAAGTTTATACTCGATCTCATCCCGACCCAGAACCTGTGATAGTGACGGATAACCCTAAACAGTTGCTCAGGAAAAGGACCTTAGATGAAAGCTCAGTGAGTCATATTCCCCTTCATAAGTCCCTGACCTTTTCAGGGAAATTTGTTACCTTTCAAAACCCTGACCTTGACATCTTTCCACAGCAAAGCCTGGTCAGAACACGGTCTGATAGTTTTGTGACTGGAACCATCTTTGACCCAATCATTTTGCAACCCCGAACCCCCAAAGTTCTGTCTCCCATGACCAAAATGCAAATTACTCCCTCAGTGCTATCCAATCCCTCCTCTTCCTCATCCTCAGCCACAACCTCACCGATCAACCAGCTTGTTATCCCACCTCCTTCACACATCATGGCTGCTAGATATGCTCCCTTGGTGTTGACTCCACCTCTACATGCCATGCCCCAAGATTATCAAACTAGACTTCCACAGTTTGATGCAACGGGATCTTTGAGTGCACAACAACATGTAGATAAAATGAACGATTAATTTGATCTGCATGAAGTAGATGAAGCTGATATTCAAATGAGATTGTTTGCCCAAAGCTTGACAGTTGACGTTAAAAAATGGTATAAAGGGTTGCATGTTGCCTCAGTCCTTGACCTTACCACATTCCAAAGGATTTTTCTAGACATATGGGAGGTAAAGAAAAACCCTCCCCAAATATTGTCAGAATACGAAAGTATTAAAAGAAATCAAGGTGAGACGATGCAAGATTACTGCACTTGTTTCAATAACCTGTACAATGCAATCCCAGCTGAAATCAAACCTCCACAGGGTTTGGCGTTAATTAAATTCCCTGATGGTTTTGACGCTGACATGTCATACCAACTAAGGGAAAGAAATTCTACCACCTTGGAAGACATGCAAAAAAATGCTATAAGTGTGGAGGCCAATTTGTTGGAAAAAAGGGCACGACATAGGTCAAAGAGGAGAGTCACAATTAAAGAAGAACCTTCCACGTTGAAGTTAGATTCCAAATTGGATTCTTTGGCCAGAGCAGTGGAAAGAATGATGGATAGACTCACTGTGTCAGACAAAAATCCTTCGAGAGAAAATCCAACAACTCCTCAGGTTCAGAATCCTAACTTCAGGAGAAACCCTCCTCAAATCAGACAGAGAGATCCTATGGATCAAAGAGAGCAAAGGGGTCGAGATCAGTAGATCAGACCTCCCCTGCAAGAAAACTATGTTGATGAAGGGGAGGAAGTGATTGAGGAATTGGAGGATACTCACATAAATCTTATGGGAATTCATGACAACGAAGCTATTTTACTTACCCAGGAAGAGCAAGAACTTTTTCTTCTCAACCAAACAAAAGTGAGTGAAGAAGATGAAGATGTACAACAAGAGGCCTTCAAAAATTCCATTTTGGAGGTACACCGACAGTATAATATGCGAAGCAAAAAGACAGAAGGGAGGTCCCCAAAAAAGATGATTGAAATGAAGAAGGTGACTGAAACCAAGAAGACCTCTGAGCCATCTGCCGAGAATATTCCTGAGAAGAGTACTATTGAATCTCCTGCAAAGACAAACCCTACTATTCTAAAAAGGTCGTCACAACCCGAGGTTTCACCTATTAATCCACCAAGTACTTCTGGATAGAAGAATATGGTGGACAAACCTGAATTGATGAGCCAAGGTAGAGCTCACACAACGTTCAGCCTGGAGGGGGAATTGGCCAAAGTAAAAGTCCCCATCCCACTTACTTAATTGATGAATAAAGATGTTTATCGTTCACAGGTGATCAAAGAACTAACCATTGAACCTGACATAGGCACAAAGGCCTTAACCTTTGGATCAGTAAATCATTCAGACACTGTGAACCTTACAGATGATCAACCTGAACTTCTGTTCGGACCTGAAGTGGAGGGTCGAGATGATACTGGTGAGGTCGCTCCTTTTTACATCAGTCTAAACATACACGACCTGATATTGCATAACGCTATGCTTGATTCGGGTGCTTCCCACAATCTGATGCCCAAAGTAGTGATGGAGAAACTAGGACTGGAGGTCACCAGACCTTACAAGGATTTACACTCATTCGACTCCAATAAAGTTAGATGTATTGGTTTGATCAAGGACCTGTGCATCACCTTGGTTCAAATTCCTGCGAAGAGCATGGTAATGGATGTGGTAGTTGCAGACATCCCGCCAAAGTATGGAATGTTTCTATCCCAGTCTTGGGGTGGTAAGTTGAAAGGAACCCTTTAGCTAGATATGTCTTATGCCACTATCCCAGTTTTCGGGAAACAAAGAAGGTTATATAGAGAAACATTGATGAAGTACATGGTCAGTAGCCAAGAAAAACTGCACAACTACCCCCTTTACTCTGCACATTTAGACTTGGATTTGTTTATCTTTTACAATGATGGTGACATAGGAGAACAAGATACTCAGCTGGTGGAAGATACATCTAGTCAAGATGAAAGCCAAGAAATCATTGAGGTAGCAAGGATGAAGAACATGATAACTAAAGAGTTACCTATTGATTTCTGGAGCATGGATTTTGATGGATCAGTGAGCAAAGAAGGAGCTGGAGTAGGAGTCTGGCTGCATAACCACATAAACAGCTATTCAGAGAATCATTCTTACAAATTAAATTTCCAATGCACTAACAATATTGCTGAGTATGAAGCCTTGATGCTCGGTCTAAAGCTTTTGAAAAAAGTTGGTGCAAAACAGATAATGGTAAGAGGTGACTATGAATTGATAATCAAACAAATCAAAGGTGAGTACGTTGTGAAACACCCACGTCTTAGAGCTTATAGAAATGCTTTTCTTGATGCCTTGAGATGTTTTACTGAAGTTGACTTGCAGGTAATGCTGAGGGGACAAAAAATTCTGGCGGACGGATTGGCTACGTCAGCAGCCACATGCAAGATTCCTTTCTGCCCTACTCACCCATACACTGTTGAGGTGAAATGTAGACCAACTGTTCCCGAAAATATTAGGTAATGGAAAGTATTTGGCAATGATAATCAAATCGAAGACTTTTTGCAGTGCAAAAATGATTTTGAATGTGCAAATATAGATTTAGAGAGTGAAGATGAGAATGTAAATGGATCTGATTTTGAAATTGATAGTGTAAATAGCATAGACTCAAGAGAATTAGGTGATGACGAAATGGATGCCGATGTTTTAAATTTGAAAAGCAATGTGTTGCCTAGGGGTCTAGTTCCTTTAGAGGACTTTTTTTATTTTAACGACGTAGCCAAAAAACCCAAAATCGAAGCACATGGACAAGAGGTAGAAGATCGTAATATAGGGATTGAAGAGAAACCCAGGATAGTTAAATTGTCTAAATCATTACCCCCATAACAAAAACTCAAATACATTGAGTTGTTCAAAGAATATTCAGATGTCTTTGCCTGGGGTTATGAGGATTTGAAATATTATGATAAATCCCAAGTTTCTCCCTCTGATAGAAAAGGAAATCAAAAAAATATACGATGCCAAAATCATAGTCCCTTTGCGTTTTTCCAAATGGGTATCTAATTTGGTCCCTACACGTAAGAAATATGGGGAAATCAGACTCTGCATAGATTTCTGAAATTTGAATAAAGTCTCCCTGAAGGATAATTACCCCTTGCCAAAAATGGACCACATCCTGCAAAGGGTGTTCAGATCAAGTCGAATTTCTCTGCTGGACGGTTTCTCGGGTTACAATCAGGTCCTAGTTCACCCAGATGACCAAGACAAAACCGCTTTCACCACACCATGGGGTACTTTCATGTATGTGAAAATGCCTTTTGGTCTGATGAACGCAGGAGCCACTTTCCAGAGGGCGATGGATATTGCCTTCGTGGAAGAATCGGGTAAGTTTATTGTCATCTATTTAGATGATGTAACTGTGTTTTCCCGATCTGATGACCAACACCTGCGGCACCTCAAACGAGTTTTCGAGAAATGTAGAAGGTTTTGGATTTCTTTAAATCCTAAGAAAATCCTTTTCGGGTTAGAGGAAGGAAAACTGCTAGGACACATCATTTCCAAAGATGGAATCAAAATAGACCCCAGTAGAATCGAGGCCATACAAAAATTAGAACACCCCAGAAACCTTAAAGAACTACAATATTTTATCAGGAGAATAAACTTTCTACGAAGATTCATTCCCAATTTGGCTGAGCTCCTTAGAAACATTACAAATATGCTTTAAAAAGATGTAAAAATAAAGTGGGACTCTGAGTCCAGACAGTCTTTCAAACAAGTCAAACAAGCACTCACAAAGGCCCCTGTCTTAATCAGTCCCGATTTTACTAAGGATTTCTATCTTTTTTCTTTCGCTTCCGAACATACTATAACAACGATATTATTACAAAAGAACAGTGAAGGCTATGAACAACCTATAACTTTCTTTAGTAAATCATTGAGAGACGTTGCTCTGAATTACAAGATAATGGAGAAGCAAGCTTTTTCTTTGGTAAAAGCCATAAAAGACTTTATAGTCTACATTCTTCATTCCCACACCATAGCATATCTTCCAAACGCGGTAGTAAAAGACATTTTTACATAGGACAACCCTGATGGAAGAAGGGGAAAATGGATTTTTGTTATTTTAGAATACGATATAGAGATTAAGCCAACAAAACTAATCAAGGGTCAAGGCCTAGCAAAATTAATGGCTGAATCAAATTTCCAGGCTCTTGACATTAGTTTTTTAGATGCAGCAGATGAACAGGGCAGGATGGTGACTCCAAGCATGAGAGAGGTATTTCTCAACTCTCCATGGTATGCAGACCTTATTTTTGTTTTGCAAAATTGACAAGCTCCCCCTGGTTTGACTAAGACTAAAGCTAGATTTTTAAAGTTGAAAGCCTTGAAATTCTGTATTCTAGAAGGCAATTTGTATTGGAAAGATCCTGCAGGCATTTTTTTAAATTATTTACTGAAAGATGAAGCTGACAAAGTGTTACAAGAGTTTCATGAAGGAGAATGTGGTGGTCATTTGAACTGGAAGGTCACGGCCAACAAAATACTCAGAGTTGGATTCTATTGGCCCACCCTGTTTGCCGATGTGCATCAAAAAGTAACTGCATGTCATCAATGTCAGTTGTTTGAAGGAAAAATAAAACTCCTTCCTCTCCCCCTGAAACCGATCTCAATTGAAGCCCCTTTCCAACAATGGGGACTCGATTTCATTGGAGAAATACACCCCCCTTCTTCAGGCCAGCACAGGTGGATTCTCACTGCCACTGATTATTTTACCAAATGGATCGAAGCAGTACCAAATAGGCAAGCCAGTGACTCTGTTATTATCAAATTCCTTGAAAATAATATTTTGTCTCTCTTTGGATGTCCTAGAAAGATTATAACTGATAATGCAACTGCTTTTTGGTCCAAGAATCTCATAGATTTCTGCAACCAGTATCACATTGGTTTGGGGCATTCCACATCCTACTACCCTTAGGGGAATGGGCTGGAAAAATCTTCAAACAAAACCTTGGTAAATATCATCAAGAAAAAATTACAGGAAAATAAGAGATCATGGCACAACAAGTTGGTGTTCACGTTATGGGCTGACAGACTGACCACCAAGAGATCAATTGGTATGTCACCATACTAGCTGGTCTATGGTACAGAGGAAATTTTCCCCACTTCTCTAGGAGTCCCTGTCATGAAGTTGCTTCAAGATGTACAGGCTGAGCCAAATGACTCACAGAGAAGGATCAACCAGATGATCCATTTGCAGCAGTCTAGGGAGGACGTTTTCAACAAAACTTAGGTCATCCAAGAAAACATCAAGAAGATCTTTGACAAATGAACAAAAGAGGATGATTTTGAGCTTGGGGATTTGGTACTGAGATGGGATGCCAGAAAATAAGACAAGGGAAAGCATGGGAAGTTTGACAGTTTGTGGATAGGACCATACATGATCCAATATTTCAGGGGAAACAATGCTTTCTTGCTAAACAACGTTGATGGGACAGATCTTCCAGGAGGACCTGTGAATGGAAGATTGCTGAAACATTATGTGCCACCTCAATAGAGATTGGAGTTTTCACTCTCCATTGTACATACCATTTTTATTTTCATTTTCTACTTGCATTTTCTGAGTGAAGAACATTAGTTAGTTGGTTGAAGCCCAAAGAGAAGGCCCTGAGCTGTTGGCTACTATTTTTTCCAATTTTTGAGAATAAAACCGACGAAGGCTACTAGGCAGATATTTTCAGAATGACAGGAACCAGGATTCTTGGCACTTCATAGGGCAAGTACCATCCCCAGGTGGAGCCGCTGTTATCACCCTATAAGTTATGGGATCAACTGGTGACTGGGATATTATCTATCTCTAGTGTTCTTGTTGACAAATGATTTTTCATTCTGCAAATAATTTGAAAGAAAAAGAAAAGAAAAGAAAAAGGAAAAAGAAGAAAAAAGAAGAAAAAAAGAAAAAGAAAAAAGAAAAGAGGGCATAAAAGAATTGAAATAAAATCCCCATGCAATAATAGTAAATTGGTCCATACCTTTCAAGCATGGCCAAGTTCTTTTTTAAATTTGATGTTGATAGGGTAGTGAATGAATTTGGCTAAACAGTTTAATCTTAGCCAAAGTGTCTAGGTTAGATTAGTGAATAAATCTGACCAGACTGTTTAATCCTGGTCAAATAGCCCCAGGGTAGAGTAATATCTTAACCCAATAGTCTAATCTGGGTTAACTGTCACAGGAAACTAGGTTAGAACATAGGTTAGTGGCATTGTTGTTTCGTTTTAATAAAGCTAGCTTGATGTAAGTGTTGCACCATGCTTCAAATGCTTAGAATATCGTTTGGTCAAGGCCCCATGGTGGTGTCTACTGGAAACATTTGGGGAAAAACCCATAAAATACATTTATCCTAAGTTTTTCCCAGCACATGTGTTTTCCACTTTCCATTTATGCCCCCTGCACATCTCGACGATCCTAATCGCGGTGCCCAAATCTACGGTGCACAGAGATTTTCGGACCCCCCCGACCGTTCTGCTTTTAACCAAAGGGGGGGGGGGGTTCAGAATCACTGATAACATTTGTGTGCATATGGACAGCCCAGGGTTGGGTGCTTAAATCAACGGTCAAGATTTCATTCCGGACCCCCCCATCCGTTTTGATTTTAATGGAGGGGGGGGGGGGTCCGGAATGAGTAATAAAAGGCGCGCTAAGATCTGCGACTAGGAAACAGGTGTGTAGATCAACGACCCTAAATGGATTTTGGACCCCCCTGGATGATCTACTTTTAACTGAGGGGGTGGGTCCGGAATGGTAATCTCCCTCTGGCGGGTCCCTTGTATATGTGGCAGAAATCTATTGGTCCCAAAGTCCCATCACCATCTGCTATCTGACAGACCCCCGTCACTTATGGATGTCACTTTCCACTTGTTCCCAAGTTAGTCACATCCCATAACTACTGTCAATCCCTCCCCCCTTTCACTCATGGAAAGCCCCTTATTACGACTTTTGCCTCTAATCCCTAGCCGCCACATCACTCGTTTGTATTTTTCAGCCACCGTCACTTGCCATCTCACCCTCAAGTGACTTGTTGTCCATTTATTACTGGATAACCTATCTTTTATCTAGCCGACCTGTCTCACGTGCCCAATCGACCCCATTTTAAATAAAACTATCGTTATTTCCCCTATTTTCGTTATTCACCCGACGCACCAGAGAAACTCATCGCTTACTCCTTCGTTACATCCCGTCGTCCTCATCCACAGTCAGTCTCCCCCACTAACATTATGTTTATTGCAGGTACTATTGCAGAAATGGTGCCAAAGTCTAAACCAGTGGAATGAGAGGAGAATCCATTTCTCCCGCCTCCTGTCGACCTAGAAAAAATCCCACTGGTCGACAAAGACCAGTTAATCACAGATACCAAATGAGATTTTGATTTCTCAGACCTCCAATCATGGCTCAAGGAGGTATTCCTGGACCAGAGTGATGAAATTGGACTCTGGGAGTCTAATTTACCCCTCTATCTTTTCCCTTAGGTCCACCATTTCCCCGAGTTTTCTCTCAAATGTCAAGCTCATTATATTCCTGACCAAAGATCCATTGTATCCTCATCCAGAGACATCCTGTTCCTCATCACACCCGAAGCCATAGACCATATAATGCAAATTCCCCGAGCCAACTCTGTGTCCCCCTTCAACCTGGAAATTCTCACCGAGTTGTATCAGAAAATGACTTTTCCCCAAAGAGCTCAAATATTCAAGTTGTTCCTTCCCACATCCACTCAATTCCCTTCCACAAATCCCCCTTACCCATCGTCCATGTTCTCCACTAAGGGTAACCAGGTCATTTCTTCCCTTTGCGCTCTGTTGGGATACTATTTCGACTAGTGAGTAGATGAGCCCATTTTGAGTTTTCTATCCATTTTCTCCACTGACGAAAAACCCACCATCCAGTTTGATTTCAGTACATTCTTGGCAGACAATATTCACGAATAGTTCATGAATTTTGGCACAGAAGGCATGTTCAGATATTCATCCATACTGGCATACATGTTTGTTTTCTTTCAAGCAGATAAATTTATTTTTTCCATGCAGAAGATGTATTCAGATGGTAAACCTCAGGAAGTCATAGCATGGACCTCCTTGCTGAAGAACAACTCCACAGAGTACATCTTCAAGGTGTTCATCAATCTGTTTTACCACCCTGTGGTAAGCATGTTGAGCGGCAAGCTCGAGCCTCGAATAAATGGCGAAGTCTAGAGAATCCTGCACCTCTCGGACAACACAAAGACCAGGGATTGGTACCTATACCAAAATCATACTGAGATCCGAGTATACGAGTGCGAGTTGGCACCTTATAAGCTTCCCAAGTATTTGCTGGTCAGAATCTTTGCTTTAGAGTATATAAGACAGATTATGAATTCAAATGATATCCATTTTGTATCTTTGAAGAAAAAGAAACAACTACAAATCAAGGGGCAGATTGGCTCCTTCATTTGCAACAGACGAGGTGCCGGAGAAGAAGCAGACAGGATGTTGAAAGAAATGAAGTTTTTCATGAGTTTCTCATGGCACTATGATCCTTATGGGATCACCTCAGATATGAGAGTGAAAAATAAGAATATCCCGTATGTTCATGTGTCCAAGCCCGAGGTGGAAAAATTTGCAAATCAAACAGTGTGGTTTCCTGACACATTGATTGAAGTGGAACAACAGCCTCCCCTAAACATGGTGCCCACTACGACTATGCCACAGGTCCCAAAGGAGAAGAGGCCGAGGCAGGATTTGTCTTCGCCTGTCACTAAGGTATCTTCCGAGGAGCTCCAGTTGCACACTAAGAGGACCAAGTCGGTTATTCCTCCCTTCAGTTCATGCCTCTATAAGGAAATCACCCCAGCATTACCGAAGAAATCCACAGACTCTACCCTGGACACTCAGCCAAGCAAGATTGGGCCTACGTTGAGCATTTTCGAGAAGTACGAGCTGATCAAGAAAAAGAATCAGACCCTTACCAGCAGTACTTACACTCAGTTTCTAAAACAGACATCGACTGTGCAGCATAGGCTGTTGTCTACATTTGACACAGAAAAGGGCAGGATGCACATGGTTTTCCTCCAGGCGCAGGTACCAGACCCCAAGGTGATCACAGGCTACAAGAGAGACATCTTAGAATTCCATATGAAGGACGTGCACCTAGCAGATCAGATGGATCTGCACAAGCAGATAGGGGAAATGTTGTTTCACACATTGGCGCATGCTTCCGCTTCTGCAGCCAAATTGTAGGTGTCACTGAACAATGCTCAAATGCAACTCAAGATGGAGAAGATATCATCCTTTACGAAGGACAATAGAATCAAAACTTTGGAGGAGCTGGTCCTCAAGATCGGCTATGACCCTACTAATGTCAAAGCAGTAGAGGATATGATAAAGAATAACAATGCTGACATTGCCTCCTTGAGGAAACAACTGAAACTCCCACCCACAGAGGACTTGCAGGCGAAGGAGATAGCAGAGAAAGAAGGTGCGAAGGATGAAATGCTCAAGCTGCTCATGGAGCAGAATGCACAACTCAAAGAGATGGAAGCTGAAATGGAAATATTATTAAAAGAGAAGGAGCAGTTGAAGCCAATGGAAGTCATTCCATTGAGTGCCACTCCAATTTCAGGAGCAAGCACAACAGCAGTGACAACAGTCCCATCCGCAACTCCATTAACATCCCAATAGAAGACAACCGACCTGGCTAAATCCATGGAAAAGATGAACCTGCAGGAGACATAGATTAGCAGGCTTAAAAAGGAAGTTGAGAACCTTCAGGAACTCAAAACTTCCTTCCAGACCAGCATCTCTAAGGAAAAGTAGGTAACAGATCAACTCAAGCATGAGCTACAGTAGCTCCGAAAGAAAATAGTGGCAGGGAAGACTCTGGATGAAGTGAAAGAGAATGTATGGATAGACATCACTAAGTCCATAAATGAGATATGGCCCATGATCCAAATCATGTTTGAGAAAAATGAGTTGGTCCAAAGGAGCAAACAGGCTATAGAAAAGATCAGAGTAGAATTGGGGGAGATACCAACACAGGCGAATGATATCATCAAGTTCCTCAATTCTAAGACCAGAGAAGAGCTAGAAGAGCTGAAGATCGAGGATAGAACAGAGACCATCCTTGAGGTCAAAAGAGTTTTGACCAAGAGAGGATTAATGCTTCAACTGGAAGAAAAGGTTCAGACCATGGAACTGGGGGTACAGAGATTCTCAGTAAGATTGAGGCTCTTCAGAAGAAGGGTCTACCTGATCTGAAGGTTATTAATGATAAACTGATGACACTTATAGATTACAAGAAGAGATTGGCTGAGGTGTCTAAGGACAGTTCGAAGTTTGCAGGGATTCAAGGGAGCATCACTGGTAAGGCATTACTTGATGCCCTCCAGTGGGACATCAGCATACAATACGAGATTCGATACATTTTCCTCACCAAGCCTACATTCACCAACTATACTGAAATGGACGAAGTGTATCGAAGACTTCTCAAATTCAGTGTGCCCAGTCATCTCAAATGGGAGGAACTCTGTGATCTGATCGATTAGTAGATGAGTTGTCCAGGTCCAGTCAATTGTCCAGTCAGATGAGGTCGTGCAAAGGCTTCATCAACAATCTACCCAGAAATCATCATGCAGTTGCACCAAGTCATCAAGCAGTTCCTAGATTTAGGAAATTTGTTAATTCAGTTAGGCTAAAAATAGATTTAGAACATCCTGGTCATTAATGACAAGAATGTTTTGTAATTTGAGTTATAAATACTTCACTTTTCGAAGTATTGAGGGTTGTTGATCTTCACACCCTGACGCTATCCGACTGTAATATTTTTTGAAGAGATCTTCCATTAATAAAAAGGAGGCACTTTTACAGGATTCTTGCGTGTATTCTGATGTTTACTCTCTAAGTTGAATGTTATTCTTGCTTTGTGATCATATTGTTTTCTGAAACTAATCTTTAAGAGTAACATATGTTGCAGGATTTATCTCATATACCCTATTTCTGACTCGAAATATTTTAGTCTTTATCTTCTGGTGTTTTCAATTAAGAAAATCTTAACTGCTTCTTAGTTGAAATTATCTTCCTCATTTTTTCTTCTATCCATCATTTAAGCTATTAAAGGATCCAGTGAGTATATTATCTCTCCCTGTGGAAGTCTTCCTTTACGTTTCTAGTTTGTATTTCGTATTTTATTAAAACACAGACCCCATAGCCCAATGGATGTGTAGGCTGTCTCAACCAAATTCGAAAAAATACTTTGACTACAAAAACCAATCTATTTCTTTACCTAGCCTAATATTTGAAATTTGAAACATAGCTAAATCTAATAGAGAGATTCCTCTCTGAAGTTGGAAGGGCTA
>ML827042.1:49179-60681 GCA_009831015.1 Picea engelmannii
CAACAACAACACCTCACGCAACACTTGTAATAGCATTCTGTTACGAGAGACTAGGATATCCTATTGCAGTTTAGAAAGACAATTTGACTAAGAATAGGACTCAGATGTACACCTGTAATTAGTTGATTAAATTGTATCGAAGGGATCCTCCTCTTTAAATAAGAGGAAATCATCATTCAAGAGGATCTTCTGTTTTTTCTAAGAAGAATTTACAAAGAAGAACGTATTTCATTTCGGATTGTAATATGATACATTGACAGATGAATAAAAGACTGTTTTGAGCATTTCTCTCTAGTCCCTTTCGTTTCAGGGGAATCTTGTGAGAAGGGAGGGCCCACCTTCTTCACAAGATTCACCCATTAGCTTTGTAGAATATTAGTGTTATTTCTGTTTATGCCTTGATTAAATTATGTTTTGCTAAAACACTACTTTACTGAACTCTGGCTTGTTGTTACATTGTTTTCATATGATTCATGTTTGGGTAACTGTTAATCACTCTAGTTAGCAATCCTGCTTGTTGAATTTATGAAAGCTTGATAATCAGGGATAGGTGTTGAAGGTTCCTGTTTTGGAACTAGGGTCCTGTTCTCTGTTAGAGATAGTTAGCCTTCAATGCATGTCAATTATTTTAATGAGTTCATGAAAGTGTGCTAATCGAAAACAGGTGTTGAAGATTCCTGCTTAGGAATTAGGGTCTTGTTCTCTATTAAGAGTTAGTCATTTCAGTTAAGCATTGAGTTAATGAAGTGTGATGATCGGAAATAGGTGCTTAAGATTCCTGTTGAGGAATTAGGGTCCTGTTCTCTGTTAAGAGTTAGTCATTTCAGTTAAGCAATGAGTTCATGAAGTGTGATGATCGGAAACAGGTGTTGAAAATTCCTTCTTTGGGAATAGGGTCATGTTCTCTGGTTACATAATAGTTGGTCTTTCCTTTTGCAGTGTCTTGAAGGATTTATTTTCCAGGTTGTTATTTTCTTAATGTAATCCAGGATTCTTTGACAGTTATCCCTTTAAACATTGAAATCTACAATAGCTAGGTTGCTTTCCTGTAATTCAAGTTAGAACTTCAGTTTGTTCAAGGCAAAGTGTGATTAACATGTTTTTACTACAACTCTAGGTTTCTTTTGAGATTGATAATATATAGTGTGTGGTTACCTTTGAAATAACAGACTTCCCTGGGTTGACAATTTATGTAGCACTTGATTGTTTAGTTAATAAGTAGTTATAGTGATCAACATTTTGGCGTCGTTGTCGGGGAAGGTAATTGTAGATTTCAAAAGCACTTATGATTTTTCATATACAAAGATTGCATGAGAGGATGCGAAGACCCAAAAGACACTGACCCTACAGGTGGCAGGGGCAGAGGAAGAGGAGGAAGAAAGACTTATATTGACGAGATTATAACAAAATCTGAATCTATTGCTCAACGACGAAACCTTCAGAAACAAAAATCCCAGCCTTCATTTCAAGCCAACTTCGAAACGGGGAAAGAAGTTTGGAGTCCTGAGACAGTCAAGAAACCAGCGGGAAACATTGAGGATAGAGCAAGCGCAGCAGGTGAGCAGAGAGAATAAAACATGGATGACTACAATGAAGAATTGCATCACGAAGAACAGGCAGGTCCTGAAGGAGAGGTAAATGATGAAAACTATTTCTCCACATTAGGATTTCCTATTGGTGATATTCCTAGAGGGATAGCCCCCATGAAGAACATTCCACTCTCAGCACTACCTAATTTTCATGGTTTGTCTTCAGAAGATCCTGATGAGTTCCTTTTTGAGTTTGATATATTGTGCAGAAGTTATGATTACATTTCTAATGCTCAAAAATTAAAACTATTTCCAGCAACATTGAAAGGAAATGTACTAAGATGGTTCATGAGTCTTGGAGGCCATGTAATCACAACATGGGACCAAATGAAATAGAAACTCCTGAACAAATACCAGGAATATTTCCGAACAAGAGAAAAAAGGGAGGAACTATTTAAGATGATGCAGAAAAAGGATGAAAATATGGAGGACTTTGTAGAAAGGCTACAGTATAATCTACAAAGATCTAGTCACCCCAATGTAAGTAAATATATTCTTAAAACCATATTATTAAAAGGAGTAAGGGATGAATCTCTAGATATGATGAATACGCTTGGAAAAGGGGACATATCTAAGGAATCATACGATGAAATTGTTAACCTATGTAAAATATGTTCAAGAGGAGCTTCAAGAAATAGATCAAATAGCAGGGACACCAGATTTTCAAGAGTTCAAAAATCAGCCAATGGGGGAGCAACAAGAGCTGAGATAGGTAATTTACTTGAAGGTTTTAAAACTGAAATGTTAAGCTCTTTTGCCTCACAAATTGACACCCTACAGATTCAAAAGAAGCAAGTAGAAGCAGAAGCAACCTTGTCCATATTTTGTTCTCAATGCAGAGACAAGCACCCACGAAGGGAATGTCCATTGGACAAAAAGCCAATCTGCACCATCTGTGATAAATATCATGAAACTCAACAATGCCCATATTTACTAGGGATCAAGGAAACATTACAACCAATGAATGAAGAAGCTAAAGTTGTCTATCTGTTGACATAGAGAAGGCAATGGCAATCGCGGGGACAAGGTATGAATCCTAACATACCATTTACATCTTCTAATCGTTGGAATAATTTTTCTTCTTTCAATCAAATGAGTTACCCTCCCTATAATCAAATGCAATATCCAAATCAAATGACTTACCCACCCATGCAACAAACTAACCCACCCTTTTTTGATCCGTCAATGTGGACTCCTTGGCCTCCACAACAACAACAACCATATCAGAACCAATGGAATCCAAATTGGAGAGGACAACAACCCTCCTTCCCAAATCAATTACCTCAATCACAATTTCTGCAACCACTCTCCTTACCATTAGGTACTCCATTGAACAATCAAATGATGAGACCCCGGCTACCTATACAACTGAACCCTAACCCAAATAACAAAGCTGTGCAGTGCATTGATATTCATAACCAGCCTACATTTTCTCTTCTCCCTGTGCAATGCAATGATATTCACTTACGATCTGGGAGAATAGTAGAACCTATCATAGCCGATGTTACCTCTTCTAATAAAGAGGAAACAAAGGAGAATGATGTACCTAAAAAGGTACAATCACCCTCTAACAATGCTGCTGAAACAACAAAACCACCATTCCCTGAGCGTTTAGCTTTGACTAAAATGCCTGAGCCACCTGCTTTCAATCTTCTAGGGGAACTATAGAATCTTTATGTCAAAATTCCTCTACTATAGGAACTCTGAGATGTACCAATTTATGCCAGGACGATGCGAGACATTTGTGTTAAGAAGCCTAGTAGGAAAATTAAGGATCCCCTCACAGTCCATGTTATGGGTGACTTGTCTGCACTAATGTCAGGAAAATCCCCCCCAGTTAAATATGGTGATCCCAGCCACCCTACCATCTCAGTACAAATTGGAAAAACGATAATCCCTCGAGTCCTGGTAGACTTAGGTGCCGCTATCAATATTATGACTCTGGAAACCTCACAACTGT
Organism: Picea engelmannii; assembly: GCA_009831015.1. Taxonomy (NCBI): domain Eukaryota; kingdom Viridiplantae; phylum Streptophyta; class Pinopsida; order Pinales; family Pinaceae; genus Picea; species Picea engelmannii. Next base: position 52,729 of record ML827042.1, read on the forward strand.
TACAATTGCAAAATGAAATCCGAGACACCCCAACTATCCTAGAATTAGCTGACCGATCCACAATTAAACCAGAGGGAGTCATTGAAGACCTAATTATCTCAGTGGAATCCTAGAATTATCCAGCTAACTTTGTGGTACTACAACCCAAAACAAAGTTGGGGGGCCACCCTCTAATTTTGGGCAGGCCTTGGCTAGCCACAACAGATGCTTTTATCAGTTGTAGATCAGGTTCAATGACAATTTCCAACGGTTACAAAACTAAACAACTTACCCTCTACCCTCATGCTACACCCCTAATTAATAATGATAATTCTGTATGGGTAGACTTTGATGATCAACTTACTCAACCCATATTGACTATCGGACAAGCTCTAAGCCTTAAAGACTCCACCGAGGATGAAGTAATTAATAATTTTATTTGCAAACCCTCCTCTGCGACTCTAGAAACTCATAACCAACTAGCTGCACTATTGGAGTCTGATAATCAAGAAAACCTTTACTCGGAAAACCTACCCCAAACATCTGCCACCATATCTTCTAAAAGCATACCAGTGGAAATTGAACCTGGAAAAACACTAAACATAAACCCCAACCTGACAGATGTTGAAACACAACAATTAATGAAGTTACTTCTGGAAAATAAAGAAGCATTCGCATGGGATTATACAGATATGAAAGGAATCTTTCCCAAATTATGTACTCATCGAATATATATTAAGGAAGATTGTCGACCGATCTGCCAATCTCAACGACGAATGAACCCCAATTTAAGAGAAATCCTTAAAGAAAAACTTCAAAAATTGCTCAATACAGGGTTTATATATTCTATATCAGACAATGAATGGGTATCCCTGTTGGTAATAGTTCCTAAGAAAAATGTGAAATGGAGAGTATGTGTGGACTACAGAGCCTTAAATAAAGCAACTCAGAAAGATCACTTTCCATTACCATTCATTGATCAGGTGTTAGATAGTTTGTCAGGGAAGAAATTTTTCTCATTTTTAGATGGTTTCAGTGGGTATAATCAGATCAAAATTGCACCTCAAGATCAAGATAAAACCACTTTTACTAGCCCTTAGGGAACCTTTGCTTATAGAGTTCTCCCATTTGGACTATGTAATGCACCAACAACCCTCCAAAGAGCAGTTTTAGGAATCTTTTCTGATATGCTTAATGACTCTATGGAAATTTTTATGGATGACTTTACTCCTTATGGTGTTTCTTTTCAGGAAGCACTACAAAACCTTGAGAAAGTGCTTAAACAATGTATACAAGCCCAACTCTCCCTAAGTACAGAAAAATGTCATATGATGATGAGTGAAGGAATAGTGCTTGGACATTTTATCTCATCTCAAGGAATTCAGGTGGATCCATCCAAGATACAAGTCATTAAAGACCTTCCTACTCCCAAAACCCAAACAGAGGTAAGAATTTTTCAAGGACATGCTGGATACTACAAAATATTTATCAAAAAAAATTCCAAAATAGCTTCTCCTCTATTTGTGTTACTAATGAAAAATGTTGAATTCAAATGGACTAATTCTTGTCAGGAAGCATTTAATACACTTAAACATCAGTTATCTATAACTCCTATTCTTAGAGGACCTGATTGGACACTTCCCTTTCATATATCCTCTGATGCTTCAGATACTGCAATAGGAGATGTCTTGGGACAAGAAGAAAATCATCTCCCTTATGCTATTTATTTCATCAGCAAGAATATGACTCCTGCTTAACTCAATTATACAGTTACCGAAAAGGAATTCTTAGTAGTTATCTATGCTATTAATAAATTTAGACATTACATCACTGGCTACTCTACTCTTTTCCATACTGATCACTCAGCTATCAAATATTTAATGAAAAAACCTATCACAAATGCTCGAGTCACCAGATGGCTACTATTATTGCAAGAATTTGATATTACAATTGTAGATAGACCAGGAAAAGAAAATGTAGTTGATTATTTCCTTTCTCGGTTGACACCTAATGATGGTACCCCAGTAGATGATTCCTTTCCTGATGAATATCTATTTGTAGTTTCTTCTCACTCACCTTGGTATGTATACATTGCTAACTACTTGGTTGCAGGGAAGTTACCACGACACCTATCCCACCAAGAGAAAAGAAGAATCATTCAACAAAGTGCTCGGTATAGCTGGATAAGTGGGTGTATTTTCCATACAGGACCTGATTAAGAAATCTGAAGGTGCATTAGAGAAGATGAGGTTTATGATCTACTAAAAGTTTGTCATGATGGCCCTTGTGGAGGGCATTTTGCTCATAAGAGAACATCACATAAAATTCTCAAGATGGGGTACTATTGGCCCTCACTTTTCAAAGATGAAAAGAAATATGTTTGAGCCTATGATAGCTGCCAAAGAATGGGCCAACCTAATCATAGAGATGAAATGCCATTAAACCCCCAGATAGTACTTGAACCATTTGAAAGATGGGCCTTAGACTTTGTAGGAACCATTAACCCCCCATCCAATAAAAAAGTTTACATAGTGGTCTGCACATACTATATGACCAAATGGGTGGAAGCTAAAGCACTCCATAGAGCGACCGAAGAAGCAGTTATAGATTTCTTATTTGAAGACATCTTCATCAGATTTGGAGTGCCAAGAGAATTAGTTACAGATGGAGGACCTCCTTTCACTTCTCATGGCTTTAAAGCCACCCTTCAAAAATATCATATTCAACATAGAATGACTACAACATACCACCCCCAAGCCAATGGATAGGTGGAAATCACAAATAAAGTAATAGAAGCCATTCTTACAAAAACAGTGAAGGAAAACAGAAAGGATTGGTCTCACAGACTCCCTGAAGCATTATGGGCCTACAGAACTACCTGGAGAAATACTACAGGATTCTCTCCCTATGAATTAGTTTATGGGAAGAGTGTCATCTTCCCTGTGGAATTTGAAATCAAAACCTTAAGGACTGCTTCAACTGTTACCTTGATTTGACCGATGTGTAGACAACCAGGTTATAGCAGCTTAATGAATTAGATGAAAAAAGACTAGATGCCATTCATCAGACAACTATGATTCAATAGCAAAGATCAAAATGGCATGACAAAACTATCAAGCATAAGCACTTCCAAAAAGGTAATTGGGCCCTACTGTATGACTCTCGGTTCAAAGAATTTCAAGGGAAACTACGTACAAGATGGCTTGGACCTTACGAAGTAGACACTATTTTCCCCAATGGAACAGTAAGGCTCCTCACAATCGATGACTCTAAAACACCATTACTTGTAAATGGTCATCAGCTCCATCTGTACTAGTGCCCTATTTCCAAAGAAGATTTTAAGGCCACATGTGCAGAAAACTCTCATTACCTGTTTTTAGAGGGGGATCCTACCCCTCATTGCAATTAATTCTTTTTAAGTTAATTTCTTTAGTATTAGATTAGATTTCATTTACTAATAATCCCTATCAAGAAACACCATTTTACAATCAATTTTTGCAGATTCCCAATCAAAGCACGGGCCTACTAATAAAGGACGATCCGATTTCAAGAAGAGGCAATCTTTCCCATTGCTGAAACACCATTGTTCAACAACTCTTTGCTCTTTCTTCATTGCTGAAACACCATTGTTCAGTGACCTTTTGGCTTTCCCCCACTGCTGAAACACCACTGTTCAACAATCTTTCACACCATTTCCCCCCATCATCATTCAACAACCTTTCACCTTTTTCCCCATTGTTGAAACACCATTGTCAGCAACCTTTCACCATTTTTTTTCCATCGTTGTTTAGCAACCTTTCACCATTTTCCCCATTGCTGAAACACCACTGTCAACAACCTTTCACCATTTTCCCCCATTGCTAAAACACCATTGTCAACAACTTTTCACCTTTTCCCCCATTGCTGAAACACCATTGTCATCAACTTTTCACTTTCTCCCCACTGCCGAAACACCACAGTCCAGCAATTCTTCACAGTTTCCATTGACGAAACAATACCGTCCAACAATTGTTTCACATTTCTTTCTGTTGCTGAAACACCAACTTTTCAACATTCTCTGTCAATAAGATTTTTCTCTCTTATACTACATTTTGTCCTTCCAATCAACAAATCCTTGATACAATTCAATCTAATAAATCATAAGTCTCCACCACAACCACTGCAGAACTATTATGGATAGGCATTATATTTTGTTTGCAGCACGAATAAGAAGGTAAAGGTGAGGTATGTAAATTTTATGTAAATACAATTAAGCTATAGTTAATGAGAAGATTCCAAATCATCATTACCACTCATGTAAAATCATTATGAGCCACACTTAAAAGGGGGGGGAGGAAATATCGAACTTTTATACCATCATTTCACACGTGTCAACCACTGCCATTCCTATTTACCATCCTTTCGTTTGTTTCACCACCATTTGCATGCCTCCACTCAAAAAACTCACTCTGCACAGAAGCTGTTACTCCACTCTTTGATGGTGTATTTTACCAAGCTGGTAGCTATGGGAGGCTCTGATATACGGTACGAACCCACCACGACAGCCCTCTTAGAACACTATCCAGTAGCCTATCAATTTTTTCTGCAAGCAGGATGGCTTGGTTATTTTCAGACACTCTAGTGGTATGATCAAAAAAAGATTCTCCAGTTTGCTCAAAATCTCCAGGAAGACCATTCCATTGTTCAAGGGGTTCGGATTTTAGTTACAGAAGAAGATATAGTGCAAGTTTCGGGTCTCCCTACCAATGGCATTCGCATGTTCATTCGCAAACATATCATCCTGAATGCCCAGCAGGATTTCCTCTTGCCAGGGGAACAAATTGAACCTAAAGGCCGTGGTGTCTGACTCATCTCATTGTCGCCTCCATGGCCAAAATTTGAAAAATTTATCAAACACTACCTTACCTGTGAAGGTCGGTACCAGGTAGTCTACCAGCACGATTTTGTCATGTTCTCGCTTACGACATAATAGATTGGTGAACATTCCTTATTATTTGCTCGGTTGTCTTAAAAATATGTCGCACTACTGTAAAAAGGATAAATATCCCACCCTTTCACCCACCCATCACCATCTCGTTCAACTACTTATCCAAAAGGATTTTTCCCAACAAAACCCTCCACTAAACAACCCACCCATAAACCCACAAGAAGTCGCTGAAATTCCTGAAAATATTGAGGAACAACAACCGAAAAACCCTCCAGATTCTCCAGAAGTACCTAATAGCCTTCCTACATACCCAATTAGCCCAATTAACCCCCCTACCATACCAAGACTGCCCCACACTTTACCAAAATCATCTGCTCCTGCCCTTCATATTCTTAGCGATGATTTTGAACTGGACAATTCTCCCTGTCCCATCATTGAGGAAAATCCCCCACATAAACGAAAGCAAATTCCTTTCTTTCCACCCTTTTTACAAAGAAAATGAACAAGGGCCTCAACAAGGCCAACCACTACTGCCACTACCCTAGACCCCCAACCCATCCGACTAATACCCCGTACACCTCTAACCTCCCAAATGTCGGAATCTTTTCCTATTCCACCTATAGGCACTAAAACACAAGAACCAGACGCCTAGTATGTTGCGACATCATCCGTTTCAAACCCAGTAGCTAAAACACAAGAACCAACTAGTCATTCAGTAGCTGATACACAAGAACCAACTACCCATTTAGTAGCTGAAACATAGGAACCAACTACTCATTCAGTGGTTGAAACACAAGAACCATCTATAGTTGTCACACAAGAACCAGCTACAACTGAAACAAGAGAACCAACTGTTGATATTGTTATTGAGACACGGGAATCAGATGCCCAGGGAGCTACAAAATTACTTTCTTTACATCAAGAAGTTGAAACACAAGAATCAACTGTCGTTCCTGTAGCTGCTCCACAAGAACCAGCTAATGAGGTTGTGAGAGATACACAAGAACCAACCATTCCTCAACCAAAACCAACAATGGCCTCTGTCTTGAAATAAAATGAGTTCCTAAGGTTTGAACTGGAAGACTACAAGCAAGAGCTATCCATGGAAAAGGAAGCATATGAGAAGGAACTTAACTTGCACACCCTAGCTCGCATAGCAACCATGTCAGAGGGGACTACAACAGAGAGCCCGTGTAAAGAATATATGTGCAGTCAATGTGGGTACATCTACTATCAAGCAGGCTACAAAGTAACTCAAATTCCAATGCCAGGAGCTCCCCCTGCACCTTCAATTTTTGCAGTCAAATAAGAACACCCTGCTGTTACACAAGAACTAGAAGGACTTTCCAAAATTAAGACTGAGCCATGGCCTGCAACAAATGTCAATTCTGAAACCCCTATGTTTGTTAATAAAGCTGTACAAACATTGCCTATTGATGAACCTACCCCCCCTCCCAGCCAGATAAACACCCATACCTTTGTGGAACAAGCCACTCAAACCCTACCACAACCTACTACTTGCAATGCTGAAACACAAAATCAGCCATGGGATGAGCAGGCAATAATATAGAAATGGAAAAAAGAGTCTGCTGCTACACAAGCCAAAAGCCTGCAGGAACACAGACAAATCTAGATAAATCGTACTTACTCAAATTGGGAAGCTTTGGAGCAAACACGCCAAGAGGCTCGTGCCCTTAAGAAACAAAACAAAGAGATAAAAGGAAGATTGATCCTGATATTTGACTTGGCACAAAAGTTATTGGTTGCAAGGAAACCATCCTGCAATTACTCTTTGTTCCTAATGGAATGACTCACATGGTTTTAGATCAAATCAATCAAAGAAGGCAGACCCCATGCAGTATTAAATCCAACAGATTTTATTAAAACCTTTGCAGAAGCCTCTGCTATGGATCAACACCTCCTCTGTGAGGCATATTTTCATAATGAGGCCATCCCTGAGAATAGGCAGCTTAACCTTAATCCTCTAGTCAGTGACATCCATATTCGGGCACTTACCTCCTTTCTTAACAATCATATTATATGGTAGGAAGACTTCCTAGCTGCCAAGCATAATGAGGATAATCACCTTTTCTGGATTAAGCCAGAGCCACAAAATGCTTCCACCTTTGTTACATAATATTATCAGTTTTTAAAGAAACCTGGGATGACTCAACACATTCATCAATTACAGACATTAGTATTACAAGAGTGTCAACATTTCATTAAATCAACAGAGATTGCTTCCCTATAGGCAAACAACATGTTTTGGCAATAGTCTACTGAGAAAAGACAGGAACACAATCCTTTTAGCCCCACTAATCTTGAGATGGAAATCTCTAGGGTACCTAGCTACATCAAGTGTGTTCAGCAATGTGTTGAAAGCTGGATAAGGTACTAGTTTCATTTTCCTATCCTTTGGATCCCAGCAGAGAAATATCAAATCCATTATAAGCTGCCCAAGAAGGCTGAAACAACAACTTGGAAAAGGTTACAATGCGAGCAAGGGTCCAAAGCTCCAATAGACATCACCTTCCATAGTTACTGCTTGAGTAACTTGCATGCTCAGAGTCAGTATTTAGATTCTGACTCAGAGTGAAGTTGCCTGAGAACATGCAACATTTTAAGTTGGGGGGGATGTTAGGACCATACAATGTACCTTTTTGGCCACACTTTTTGCCACCTTTACACCTTGTTTCACTCACATTTAAACTCACATTATCACCTTACCTTATCTTTCCAAAGGTATATAACTCTCTTCTCGTTACTATATGTTTAATTCATTTTGCATATAATTTTACATTACTCTTGTACTTAACCATTGATCATAAATGTATAAGTGCTGAAACAATTCGAATTGCATATTAGCATTGAGGTCTGATGCTGAAACAACAAGAAGTTGTTACACAGTCTGTGGACTATGATGCTGAAACAACAACTCACAGAAGCTGTTACACTCTTCATGGTCTATAATGATGAAACAACAACTCGAAGAAGTTGTTACACAGTCCGTGGTCAATGATGCTGAAACATAGAAGAAGTTGTTAGTC
>ML827042.1:91091-103406 GCA_009831015.1 Picea engelmannii
TCTCCTACAAGTACAATGGGTCCATTCAGATCGAAATGGGTCAATTCATTGGAAATAACATGTACTATGTTGGAGAATGTTGCATGGGGAGCAACATACAGATTCAATATTGCAACTTTTGTTTCATGAGAAAAAAAATTTGCAAGCACCAACTCAACATTGTTTTCTTCGATATGTACATGGTCCAAAATTGGTAGATGTTTTTTCACCAGTGTCATGAACCCATGTGTAATGTAACTTGATATGCAATTGTGATTTGGGAATTGTTTGTTCTGCATGTAACAGTGGCATCTAGCAAGGGAAACCACACCTAGATATTAACCCTGAATATGACAGACAACCATTGCAAACAGAATATGCAACCCTCCATACACCCTTTTTCATATGGAAGCGCCATGTTCACAAGGTATTCCTGCAAACTTCCAACTGCCGACATATTTTCTACAAGATATTGGCAGAGGTGTTGATGCAAGAACCTAAAATCCTGTTGGTTGCCGCCTATAATTGTGTTGCAAAAGGAATGTACAATGTAAAGTCACAGCGATTGACCATTGAATTCTGCTGGTACCAAATAACAAATTGCATTGAATAGACTATCTCCACAGCTATACACAACGTTTGTTGCCAGCTGTAAACCATGGCAATCTATTCCATGCAAAATCCCTTTGCATTGCGATTGAAGGTATTTGAAAATAACGAACAAGTAGATACGAGGACCTTTTATATTGCATATGGGCATTTTTCTGTACACCAGTGGTTCATAATGTCCAGTGAGGGCATTCGCATCATGGAACAAGATGCAATATGGATTGTCAGATGCAGTTTTATTGAATAGTAGATATCTTTTTTTTCTTGTCCATGACCAAATGACAATTGATATATTCAGCTAGTTAGATAGCCATCATATACAAAATGTATCTCCCCAAAGTCCCCTCTCATGCAGAGGTAGAACTGGAGATGCAGACAACCGCATTTTTGAAAAATACATAGTGGCATATTGTATTCCATGCAACTGCCGAAGAAAATCAGATTCTAGTTCGTATTCATAGGACTGCAAAGCCTCAGCATCGCCATTTTTAAAACAGGTCAATAAATAATCTATCAATCCATTGCGCAGCTTGGTTGACGAATAACAGAAATGCAATAGAACCTGGAATGTATCAAAAAGGAAATCTCCAACAGTGTACAAGAATACATCCAATCTAAAAAGTGCATTGCTATGCAAAACCACGTCAATGTTGTCATGTACAATGGAATGAGAAACTATTTCATACGACTCAACATCTATTACCTCGTTCATCTCTTCAATTGTCACTTTGAAGATATTTGCTACATAGTTTCACTTTCTATGAAAACAGAGAAAAACAGAAAAGGTAGAAAAATAGAAAAAAACAACAAAGCAGGGCATCAATTCCTGTATGTATCTTTGAACCTTCTTCTTCTCAACTTCAATCCCCCCTAGTCCCTACAGCAAATGACAAGAAAATAGAGAAATAAATAAAACAATAACTTTAAAACAGAGAAAAACAGAAAAGGTAGAAAATAGAAAAAAACAACAAAGCAGGGCATCAATTCTTGTATGTATCTTTGAACCTTCTTCTTCTCAACTTCAATCCCCCCCTAGTCCCTACAGAAAATGACAAGAAAATAGAGAAATAAATAAAACAATAACTTTACTCAGTAGAAATAGAACATGTAGATGCATTGTTCCCACCCACAGAATGAAAGCATACCCCGCGTACAGACCCTGCCCAATGGTTCCCTCTTCTGATGGCTCCGAACTAATTTTTGTAAAGCCCTCTGCATTGCAAGACGCATGCTTTCTAGGAATAGAAACTAAGATCACAGACAAAGATGGTGGGACTTCCACCATTGAAAAACAACAATAACAGGGAAACATACCCGTCAACAAAGGAAGACAAGAGCTCAGCCCCAAAAACTGCAAATCGCAACAACAGGTCCAACAGCTTGCAAAGTTGAAAAACAACAAACCAGTGAACAACCATGAAGAACTCGAACTGCAATTATAGGACCTCAACTTTGAAAATTTGAATCAAACAAGAACCAGAACCATGGAATGAAGCACCAAACAAGGATCGAACACTCGAGCACCGATGCCGACCATGAACAAAGTTGTATTTCAACCCATATGTACAATAATCATTTAACACTACCAGAGTTGTTAGGTAAACAATTAAGACTATCAGGATCGTCGAAGGGCGTAGGCCTGTGCAAGCATTTAAGAAAATATGCAGCGTGGCAAGCCTGTTCTCTCGAAGCATGCAACAATAAAGCAAAAATCAGATATAGTAATATAGTAGAGAATGTATTCTACCCAATAGAAAATGATAAGGGAGACATTCAAACTAATGCTAGCATTAATCCACCATCGACCAATTCATAGTAAAATATATAATTCAAAAATACCATATACTACCAAATACTTTGGACAGGTCAAGATATTTAACATTGGGAATAATGAAGGCTGCAATAAGACCTCCAATCCGTTGTCCAATCAGATCTTGACAAACATGATACTTTTTATTATATTAAAATTTATGTCTTCACTTCCCTTGTTCCAATAATAGACAACATGAAAATATTTCTGGTCAATGCACAATCTAATACCAGGTCAATGATTTATCGATAGCTATAGTCCCTCTACACCTATAGCAAGGACTAATAAGAAAATTAACATATAAAATTGAATAAGATTTTGAACATTAATATGGGTAACCTATGTAATTATAAATAATATTAATATTGTATGTAATTATATAAAGTGTTATATATTTTTATTAATTTTGCAAACAAAACTTGTCAATGTGGATAATTTCCCAAAATATGCATTAAAAATCCTATGAAAATTTTATATGATTAGGGATAGCTAATAGATTGTTATATGAATATTTTTTGTGGATTCAACACCCTATCAAATAAAATTAGAGGTTAGTGTTGAACTAAGATATGTTTGAAGTGGTTTTAAGCATGTGAAACCTTTATCCAAATAGATTAATTGAATTGAACAAAACACACCTAAAAATAGATGAATATCACTCAACATGTGAAACAAAAGGAAAACACATGGATGTTCATCACCACCTCTCAAATGAGTCAACTCAGCCATTGACAATGACTCATACCATGATGCTCCAAAGTTCATATATGTTGGTGCATCGACCTTTGAAAATGAAAATTGGTCTTGCATTTTTAGATGATAACAATCGATTCAATGAGTGCTTTAGTGGTGTCTAATCACCCATGATATCATTTTCATCATTGTCATCATCATCATCATCATCATCATTGTCATTGTCATCATAATCATCATCGTCATCATTGTCATTGTCATCATCATCATCATCATTTTCATTGTCATCATCATGATCGTCATTGTCAAAATTGCAACCATCATCGTGATCAATATTTTCATCATAATTTCCATCATCATCATTGTGTGTAACGGCCCCACCGTTACGACAACCGAACGACATACAAGGGGTCAAATTTTTTAAACGTTGTGATATGGAAATACATCAAAAATTAAATACGACATCGTTGGTACATAGTACAAAAATAAATGAAACAACAAAAACGCCTTAACAACAATCACGACGTAAACCGACACATCATCGACGTGCATGACAAACCCATATCAACACAATATCATTCTAATGAACCAACACATGCAACATAAAAATTCCATGGCGCAAGAGATAATAAATACTAATCAATCAAGAAACAACACAGCCAAGGCACAAATAATCAACTCCTTTTTCATTTTTAAGGCGCAAACAATTATCTACTTAACTTCCATATTAAATCATTCATCGAATTGAAAACAATCTATCAATCCTAAACACCATTAATCAAGGCACCCAATAATCATCCACACCATGCAAAATAAACCATATTAAACCCAAGGCGCAAACGTCTATCCATTAATTTCAAGGCATAAGGCCTAACCACAATGCAACCCTCCATCATAATAAATTTTCATTATGCTCTAGAAGGCTAATATCTAGAATCATCATTATAACATAAAATCCATTTGTGCAAGAAGTTGAGTTACTCGATCAATAATCAACACATCATTCTATGGCCACAAGTATAATCCACCTTATCACTATCAACCAAATTATTAATCATTGCGCAAGGTTAAAATAATTACATTGCCATCATAATTTGCATTAATCAATCAACTTTATTCTTAATTTGGGGCACAAGATCAACATTTACCTTAAGGCAAGGAGAAAGGTAAACATCAACTTCTAACTACGTGGCGCAAGTAAACCCAATTTCAAATCAATCCAACAACGTTTACATTTAAGGGCACAAGGACAAATAATTAGTAATCCATCAATACTGACTAATTAAAGGCGTAAGAAAATATATGTTTAATTAATCAAATGCTCAAATTTTCATAAGCGAGTAGTGCTACAAGACACCTCCATAACTCAACTAGATTTACAAGACGCCCTTCCATCTCATTCACCCAACAATATCATAAATTAAGACAAAAATCACTTCAAGCAAACAAATAGTTTTCCTTCGACAATATTTACGTTTCTAAACTCCCGCGCAGAGAGTACATGCCCCAGTGCTTCGAAGAGTGGAATCCTAGATTCTCAGAGAGGCTTTTACTGTCCAGGTCACAGAGAAGGACGATGGGGACGTTGGGCAAGTCTTGGTTATAATCACTCTGCAAAATGGAGAAACGCACTAGAAAACCCACAGTGGAATCGTTGAGTTAAGGGAAACGTTGTGGTAGCAAGGCGATCGTCAGCTAAGTAAGAGCACGATGTCTGAGTGAAGGCACCACCCACACAACTCATTCGAGGTTGTTCACTGTATCTAGTGAGGAAAAATTGTTGTGCAAGATCGAGTAAATCGTTGTGATGCAGGGAAAAAATTCTTTGCGAATGGGAAGGGAAACGCAGAGGGTAGATAGTAAATCACATGCCAATCTCTAGGTAAACTCTATGGAGAAGTGGGAAATGCGAGGAGGCTTCCTAAATCACTCCAGGGGTGTCTAGTAAGTGCAATAACATTCTCCCCCTCCCCCAAATCATAGGGGGTACAGGAAGCGATTGCAGGGAAGTTTAGAAATGCATTTACACTCCTCCCATAAGTAGAGGATACTAGCAATGAATTCGTCAAGGTTTAATCCTGGCATTGGCGGAGGGTAGAGACAAAAATGCAGAACAAAGGATGGAATAGGAAGGATGAAGTGGGAAGGCAATCATTGGGCAATGGTTTAGTCGTTGTTCACGAAAATAATGTTGAGTTTAAGAAGATCAAGTAGGGAAAGGTGGAGACTCGAAGCCCCCTTACCTCCCCGAAACACAAGAAGGGAAGACTCTGTGACTAGGAAGCTATACAGACCCCAATGGTCTTACAACGCGATCTAGGTGACATCGCCCATCAACCTTAAATTCATAGAAGCAAAATGGATTTCAGGTAGCAGAAGAAGGCAACATTGATCCTAATAGTTGATTAGCACTATTCAAGAAAGATATTCATACTCAGAATAAGGTTGCGCTATCGAGTAGAACACAAAACTGATTCCATAATAGTAATAATTATAGCCACTCCAAGTGACAAAGCATAGTCACTTTTCAAAGTAACCAAGAGTTCCTTTAACCAGATTGACACAGGTTTAAATCATTTCAAAGAGACAAGAACATAGGGATAGATAATTTTGCTGAGAAAAATACAACTTTATTAAAATGTCCCAAATATAATATATATAAAGACTTAACAACAATATTATAATCTATACTCTCAAATATTTACATCCAAGATTTCCTTTCAACGACAAGGAAGTTATCAATGATATTCCAAATACAAGGGTTGCTGTAACATATAAAATTTATGCACAATTTAATATTTTACAATGAAAAAATAAAATATCATATCCGGTGAGTTGAACATCGAAGTTGTTGTCCCACAATCTCGGTCCTTCCACCTCCCCGCTTATTAACCATTAATACCTCACTAGTACCTCTCAGCCAATGTTAGGGGTACTCTTCTCCCCCCTGAGCCCCTCAAACCGCAAAGGGTCCACCCACACAAAACCCATAGATAAATCTAGCTCCCAACTCACCTCACATGGTTGACCTACCACTCCCTATCGAATTGGGCATCCCAACTTCCACAAGAAAATCAATCAAGAAAAATATCGACAGTGTAACCTTATTGCTACCATTCATCCCCTTAATTCTCCTCCGCCATCCTTTATATAGATTTTTTGTTATGAACATACATATACATATACCATAGATATTCATAACATAATAATTAATAAACAATAATTATTAATAATGAAAGTTCATGTCTCAAAGGACATGACTATTGGTAAAGGCCACCCCTGCATGGGTATATAAACGAGCCCTTATTCTCAATTGTAATCATCTTATCTTATCTTATCTATTGATATTTTATACATTATTCCTACATGGATTATTATGTTATATTCCAAGTATTTTGGTAAATCTTGTGTGAGCGAACTTTGTTCGTCTCATTTGGTATCAGAGCTTTGTTTTTCTGATCATGGCCTTTGGCTTGTCTCTTATCATACCTTGTCTGAACCGTATTTTAGCCAACCCCATCATTTTATAGTTTCTCTGAGAAATTGAGTCTTTGAACACCAACCTGGCCTTTGGCCATTTAATTTTTCAAAGTTCTTAGGAACTTCGGTCTTTGACCAATTTAGGCCTTTGCCATATAAAACTCAAGATTCTGTTGAAGAACATTTCGTTGCCAAGAAATCAAGAACAATATATATATATATATATATATATTAAAATTGGTATATTGAAAATACATTTTATCCATAGAAAATCGTGGTCACATCAGAATTGCATGTGGCAGCAAAACCAGTGGACCTTTTGGCCACACTAAATTTAAACATAGTTTCTCTTATTTACTTAGTTCTTTGAACACAAATCAGCCTTTGGCCATTTAAAATTATGAATTAAGTTAAAGAAAAGCTACTCAACTGCAACTTGAATAAATTTGGAATTACATTTATGGTTGAGAAGTCTATTGGGAAAAAATTATTTATGTTGCCAATATCAATTCCAAGCAAAAGAAAATTCAACATATAAATTTTTTTTAATTTTTATCTACTAAAGTAAATTCTCTACAAGAGTATGATAAAGGTTAAAAATAGTGTCACGTCAATATTAAGTTGGTGATTATATCGTTGGAACCACATAAGTAATCTATAGCAATAAAATACCGGATTTTAAACCTGGGTTAACTTCCCAATACTAGATTCACACAATCTCGTGAAGGAATACTAAGGAACAGAGTCACGATGAAAAGAGCATAGATTCACTTGTGAAGACCATCGACCAATCATCTTTTGGGTTTAAAAATACCGCCAACAAGGGTCCAAACAATGTTATAGCCTCGGCGTATCAGTGTGCCCCATATACCAATGGATAGTTACATCCACATGATTACTGGTACAATAGTTACCTTCCAGACACTTGTACATTTCTAGTTTGTAGGAACAAGGATGTATTTGAAAGAAAAATAATAACATCATTTTGCAGAAAAAATATGTCCAATCTACTCGTTGAGGTCGTGAGGGTAAGAGTGAGCGAATGTAATATTGTATTAAGGAAGAAAAATTGTGGGGAACAAGGTCGACCGCTATGCAAGGGGTGTTTCCACAAGGGGTTCTTCACAGAGCGTTGCCATCAACATCACAACAATTTGGGCCATTGTTCTGGAAAAAGCGTCCATCTACGGGAGAGGAAATCAGTGGCCTCAATATACCTGTTCAAACCGGAGCACCATTAGAAGAGAGAAATTGCAAAGACAGTCGCCTAAAAACGAGTTACATCAATTGAAAATCTTGTCCATCTAATCAAATACTGCAGGCATATTACCTTCCAAAGACTCCATTTTGAGCATTGCAACCTTCCACAAAATCGACCACGTCGGAAGTAAGAAGGTAACAATATAACCCTTGTTGTGCAAAGCCATACTCGAGATCACCTCTAACTCGAGATCCTTGCAATTTGTGTGAAAATCTGTATGACATTCCCCCGACCAATTGCCATAAGGTGAAGATTTAAGTGAAATAAAGGGAAAATCGTATGATTTTCATCTAAGTTTGTGACTTTTCAAATATTAAAGCAATAACCAAGGGATCCTAAATAATTTTATGACATACAAGTCAAAAAAATAAAAATAAAGAAGGATTATATTGGATTATTTAGGGAGATATAAAGAAAACAAATATTAAAAGGAAAGCACTTTTTATACAAATATTAAAAGGAAAGTACCTTTATACTTTATTATTAAGGTGAAAAAGTTATTAAAAAGGGGTATTTTATATAAGATATTTATTTATAAATAAAGAAAATGAATTTTTCTAAAAAGGATTGAAGAAACATTTAAAATATCATTTATTATGGAAGGATATCAAGATAACCTAGAAATATAATCATGAATATTGGAAGGAGAACTAGGACATTATAAAACGAGCAATAAAAAATTACAGTTTGAAATTGAGAAGGAAAAATATTTTAATGGGTTAAAACAGAAAAATAATCATTACTTCAAAGAGCATATTCGGGAACTCATTGCACAAAATGAGAAACTAAAGACTGAAAGACAAAAAAATGGACCAAGACTCACTAGAACGAGATGAAGAAATAACTCGCTTAAAAAATCACAGTGAAAAACTACTTACTCAAATTAAGAAGTCAAGGGATACAAAACAACATGTCCAGGAGTTGGAGAAAGAGAATCAAGATCTTGAGAAGAAATTATCAGGAAAGGATGAAGAAGCTTCTCGTTTGAAGAACCTTAATAAAAATCTGCTTGAACAAATTAAAAAGATGAAAGATGAAAAGCCAGAGAATGGAAATATTATAAATAAAGTCGGAAAATTAGAATATGAAGAAGAAATTTCACGCCTAAGGGTTCATAATCAAAATTTACTAACACAAATTAATAAGTTGAAGCATGATATTAAGACTTTACAAGCAAAGCTAGATCGCAAAACATTATTTGTCGATAAGGAAACAATGACAGACCCAATCAACCTTACAACTCAAAAGGAGGCAAATCCAGCTGATGTAAAGAAGTTTTCAAATGTTGAGGTACAAACAAGCCAAAAATATCAAGAAGACTCAATTCCAAAATTTAATCAACAAAAAGCTACAAGTATATGAAGTAAGGATCAAGTTGCAAGGATGCCTTATCAACATCCTAATCACAAAAATCGATACTTTATCCAATCCTTGTATCAACAGAAACAAATGACGAGTATGTCGAAGAATATTACTTCCACTACAAGTGATGCTCAAAATAGAAGTTATCATGGGAGTCGAAATACATCAAGTTCTTTCCAAGAAACCTATAACAACCCAAGTCCACAGAATATTGAATTAGGATGGACAGACTCCTTTACAATTCGACAATTCTACTCAGCGCTTAGAAGCTCCTATCGTCTCAAGCCCTCAACAATTACTAACTTGGGAATGACGAATCAGAAGACAATAAATACAAGTTAGAGCAAGAGATAAGTCTTCCATAAAGTATGCCTTGAGGACAAAGCATTTTTAAGGGGAAGGCAATGTTATGAACATAAATATACATATACCATAGATATTCATAACATAATATTTAATAAATAATAATTATTAATAATGAAAGGTCATGTCTCAAAGGACATGACTATTGGTAAAGGTCACCCCTACGTGGGTATATAAACGAGCCCTCATTCTCAATTGTAATCATCTTATCTTATCTTATATATTCATATTTTATACATTATTCCTACATGGATTATTATGTTATATTCAAGTATTTTGGATAAATCTTGTGTGACCGAACTTTGCTCATCTCATTTTTATTAGTGATTAGTTTCACAAACCCTCTTTAGATTATTTTTATTAAATTTAATTAGGATAAACCTCTGTCGTACACATGTCACCTGATCCCTTAGTTGCACCAGAAAATCAATTTATTAATTAATTAAATTTGCCTATTTCCCTCACCCACCTAAAAGAATTCCTAAAAAACGCTCCTCAATGTCCCTTTATTCCCTTACATTTCTTAAATGACTGATGCCTTTCTTAAAACCTAGTTGAGTTCACAATTAGAAGGTTCCAAAGACTAGATTCCCTACTATGTTAGACATTCCCCTTTTCCTTAAGTTTCCCCTTTTCTTCTTAGTTCAGATTTAGCAAGTTTAGATATAAACAACAATTTACCCTTTTAATAAAAAAAAAAAATTTAACTAGGGGAATCGGTAACAACGGCAGTATCGTACTCGCGTGACACAGGGTCGAATCCTGTCGGCTGCCTTATAACCCCTAGGGAGAAATGCACCGCCTGCAAGCACGCCCTCCGGGTAAATCGGGGTGAGAATCGACCTTGAGACCTCATTTTACATAGTTCCTTCCATTTACATGGCACTTGCCAATCGGTCTACACCCCTACGGGCACCCTTTTAATAATTTAACCCTCCATTAATATTTTAATTTAATTATTAATGTTTGAATTTTTTTTACTCCCCCTTCTTGTTATATGTCCATTTAGTTTTTTTTTTGTTCACATGTTCTAATTAGACTTAGGTTTTAAATTCACTAGGATTGGCGACAGTTTTTAAGGGAAAATTAGTTATTAAACTTTACTCATACCATCATTCATTTTAAGGTTGACCAGGTCCTAAGGAGGCATAGTTTTCTAGGTACTAGGTTTATTAACTTACCAAATTTAAAAATCGTGACGTGCTCTTCAAGATGCACTATGTGCTCCAAGGGTGCCACTCGCTTGGATTCTTGTTTTATTTGCGTGATGTGCCCTTCAAGACACACTACGTGCTCCAAGGGTGCCACTCGCCTTTTGAATGATTTGGTAGACATCAAATCCCGGGAGTCAATACTCTGTTAGGTGACCTTGTGGGAGACTAAGGGCCTCTAAGGAATAAGGACCCTACCTTATTCCGCGCCCCTTAGAATCATCATGAGTGACTATCATAGTCTACCCTCACGACATCATGGATCTCTCGAACTAGGTAATCGTTAACCTACATTTCAAGCCATGGTGGGAGCGCTAGCAGGTTGTGGCAGGGTTGCTACCACACCTCTCCCTCAATATCTCGAGTTGTCGTGCATGACCCTTTTACTCCTAATGTGAGTCTGGTTAGCAAGCTATCATCAAGCTGCATCCTTCAACAAAACGTGTCAGTGATAACAATCAACATCATAATATATATTCATATGCCACATATGTAATATCAAAAAATTCAAACCATAACTATTTTCTCCCTGATTCGATCTAGAGTCCAAGAAGATCCATCGATGCCATCAACATCCTCAAATGTCTAGAGTCTTGCACACTCAAGAAAACTAGTCAATAGCACCTGTCGATATAAATATCATAAAATAACATATCATCAAATCCACAAGCATCATCATTCTCCATAATCGAATCAGTCAATCATATAGTGAATTGGATCACTTGCACACAAGTGTCCATAAGAATAAGTCACATCAGTTGCATGCAAGAGTGAGATGTTACATACACCCCCTCTTGTTTTAAACTTCATCATGAAGTTTCACAGTATACAAATGCAAAAATAAAGTATCTGACAATATCTAAATGTCTATATATCAATAAAGGGAATCTGATGATGCATACCATATGCGTCCTCCCAGGTAGTTGAGTGTGGACTATAATTTTCCTACTGAACCTTGACCTGATCGACAGTTTGACACCGTAGCTGTCGAATGTGATGGTCCAGAAAGCAGATTGGTTCCATCGTGAGTGCACCCTACCCAACATCCACCAAGAACTCAATCAATCTCATGCATAGGATCACTGAACTAAATTCGCACATGAACACTAGACAAACATCATGCAACGCCTCAAAGAATGAGTCACGACTATCCATTAGGCCCTTCATAATTATGGTCGACACAATGCACATTGGAAAACCCTTGTGACGATACTGCGCTTCTTCCATCCCCTTCCGTATAGTTTGTAATTGTTCTTTCAATTCTTGGATTGCTTCTGGTCCTACTAGGACCCCATCCTCAAGTTTATCCCAACTCAAAGGCGTCTGACATGGTCGCCCATAAAGAAACTCAAATGGCACCATATTAATGGTGCTTTGATGGTTGTTGTTGCACGTAACTCAACCAGTGACTAAAACTATTCCCAACATTTATGTCAGTCCAACACACACATACGCAACACAACCTTCCCAAATTGTTTCATTCCTTTGGTCAGTCTATATATCTCAAGGACATGTTGTATTAAAGTACAGTGGTGTTCCCAAGGCCT
>ML827043.1:0-23437 GCA_009831015.1 Picea engelmannii
GATTATTTGCAAATGTAAAGATGCATTGTGTCTCACTATTGACCACCTAAAAGAGAGAATTTGATATAAATACCAATTGAAACTATAAATTATTTAAGTGCAAATATATATACAAAGACTGTATCTACATGGAAAATCATAAAAATTGAATTATAAGGGTCCATATACTATAAATATGTACAAGTGCCCCACCTTTCACTTTTTTTCTCTATATTTTTCCCAGTCAAAACTCCCTTAAAATTTGTTGGTATAATTGGCATCCCATATGCAATGCACATTGATATCTTCATGTGGTAGATGTTCATTAATAAACGCCGTGTTTTGATATGTTGTATAGTGCTTAACCATTGACTTCTTTGAACTTGATATTTGTCTAACAAATCCATTTAATGGCTTCAAATGACTCTACACCAAACACCATTGACCTTGTTGTTAAAATAATTGATGTGCTCGTTTTACCATAGAAAATATCACAATGTTGCCACCCAACCATAGGCACCCAGCCACCCCCGAGCACCTTAACCTTTGACATAATTATTTATAAAATCCACACTAGAACCAACAGATAAACCCTAGTTGCTAACTACATCAACTACTCAAGAAAAGTAGAGCATTCCTTCTCCAAGGGTAACGCACAAGAGAGAGAGTCTCCATATCCAAAAAACGAGTACCATACACAACTGCACTACTCTCTCAAACTTGTGACATACTTAACAAAAATATTACCAAAAGTATCACCAAGAATAGCACCAAGAGTTTCACCAAGAACCACCAAGAATATCACCAAGAATACTAGAGGTAGAGTGCATATCTTAGGCTAGATAATGCTAGAGAGAGAGAGAGACCAAGACCAAGAGATGACCATACACCATTATTCCTCCTTGCATCTCCAACTACAGTTCTTCACAAGACTTGCGCTTTGACTAGGTGTTCAAACAAGCTAAAACATCCTCTATTTATATTAATCTATCTAGTGACTTTTTTGGCTAGGCCGACCTGAATTTTTGGTAATGATATTTTATGTTTATCTTTTTCCTGTGGAGTCGACTTGTCTTTTTGGAAGATAATTTTCTAATATTATTTATTCTGCTAGGCCGACTTGTCTTTTTGGAAGATAATATTCTAATATTATTTATTCTGCTAGGCTGACTTGTCTTTCTGGAAGATAATATTCTAATATTATTTATTCTGCTAGGTCGACTTGTCTTCTAGGGTTTTCACACATCTGTTTAGGGTTTCCCTTTCTTCGAGATTATTCTATTCTAGTCAAAGGTTACACGTGGAGGTTAATACCCCCCACAACTACCATAACATAAAAAATCCCTCCTATCTAGGTAGGTATTAACGGTAATGGTCTTGAGAACACACAGACCATTCTGTCGATAACATCATCATAGCCACACAAGCTATCTCATGATCACAAAAATCAAACCATGACCAACATCATCACTATCCATCTAGTTGGAAATCATCTCCAACACTAGTGGTAGTCTTCGTGGCAATCAGATAGTAGCATATAACTGCTACAATTCCATCCAATATAACACAAGTTTTTCTATCCATAGTAGTATACAACTACTATCCAGTGGTATACAACCACTCCTAGTAGCACACAACCACTAACCAGTGACACACAATCACTAATTGTGGAACACATCCACCACAATAGCATACAACTACTGTCCAGAGACATACAGTCTCCACATTAATCAAATCATATCATTTGATATCATCCTGCATCAAGAATGTCATCAACTGCATCACCTCTAAGCCGCACTAGCATGATGCAAAGGCATCATATCTAAGTTGTACTGGAGTGATCTGTAGTATCATCTACATCATCTCTAATGTGCACTAACATGAACATAACTAGCATGATGTAGGTGCATCATATCTAAGTTGTATGTCATATCTAAGTTATACTCGCATGATGTAGATTAGTGCCTCACTGTGTCATCTCTAAGTTGTATGATCATATCTAAGTTGTACTGGCATGACATATGTAGCATGATGCCAATGCATCATATCTAAGTTGTATGCCACCTCTAAGTTGTACTAGCATGACACGAGCTCTCTGCATCATCTATAAGTTGTATGGTCATCTCTAAGCTGTACTAGCATGACATATCTGGCATGATGCCAATGCATCATATCTAAGTTGTATGCCACCTCTAAGTTGTACTAGCATGGCCATATTTAGCATAATGCAGCTCACCAGCATCATCTCTAAGATGTACTAGCATGAACATAACTAGCATGATGTCAATACATCATATATAAGTTGTATGTCCACTTCCAAGTTGTACTAGCATGATGCTCATCAGAACACTGTATCGTCAACAACTCCAACCATCTGTATCATATCTAAGTTGTACTAGCATGATCATAACTAGCATGATGCAAGCATCATCTCTAACTTGTATGACCATCTCTACGCTATACTAGCATGATACAGATCCACAACTCACAAAAATTCCATGATGCCACATATAAACACTCCCTCCTAACCGAGGAAGACATCTCCTCCCTTTCAACCAAGGGAACAATCTCCACAAGTCCCAATTTGTCCCTCAAGTATGCAGAATTTATATTGGACAGAGGCTTCGTCAAAATATTAGTTGTCTGCTCATTAGTGGAGATATACTCGAGAACCACTTCTCCCCTCTAGACTTTATCACAGAGAAAATAGTACTTGATCTTAATGTGCTTCGACCTGTCATGGAACACCAGGTTCTTTGAGGGCTTCACACAACTCTGGTTATCACAATATATCACGCTCGAATCCAACACCTAATCAAACAGTCTAGAAACCAACTTACAGAGCCAGACTGCTTCCGTACAAGCATCACAAGTTGCAATATAATTTTCTTCTACAATGCTAAGTGCAACAAAATTTTGTTTCCTTCTAGCCCATGATATCATAATAGATCCCAAACTAAAACACATACAAGAAGTACTCTTTCTATTATCTGCACTCCCTGCCCAATCTGAATCAATAAATCCATGTAGTTGTACTTCACTGTTTGAGGCATATCTCAAACCATAAGTTATCATCCCATGAAGATATCTCAAGATATGCTTTGCATCTATTTAATGCTAATGTCTAGGTTCCACCTGGAATTGGCTCAACATGTTCATAACAAAGAAAATGTCCAGCCTAGTATTTACCAAATACATCAATGAGCATATCAACTGTTGGTACATGGACGATTCTACTGGATCAAAATCAAAGTCTCTCAACTTCCTCAGATCCGTTACCATGGGAGTTGTCATGGATTTGCAATCCATCATCCCAAACTTTTGAAGGATCTTTACAACATGCTTCCGTTGTCCTAGGAATACTTCACCACGCAGTTACCATACTTCTAATCCCAATTAATAGTGCATGAGACCAAGATCCTTCATATCAAACTCTGAGGCTAGCTCCTTCTTACATTGAATAATGAGAGGCTCTGCACCAAGCTCTTGGAGCTTTCTTAAGTCCATGCAAGGCCTTCTTCAATCTACATACATGGGTTTTTCTTGGGTGTACCTCAAAACCTTGAGGTTTCTCTAGATATACCTCTTCCTCAATTACTCCATTGAGAAAGGCGGTCTTTACATCCATCTGATGTAAAATCCAACCCATAGATGCTGCTAGAGATATGATGGCTCTGATAGATGTATATCTGGAAACCAAAGCAAACGTCTCATCATAATATTTTCCCTCCTATTTGGAGAAAACTCTAGCCACAAATCTACTACATGCTTTATCTTGTAAACTCATTTAGGCACAATTTTCATACATCATTTTTCATGATTGATATTCTTCCATCGCAACTTCCTTCTATTCTTTCTGATTTACTACTTCTTCAAAGGTGGAGGGTTTTGTAACTGGAATACGGTTTTGACTTCTTTCTTTCTTTGAAATTTCTATCTAGAGCACCATACTTCTCTGCATGATCTCACGAGCTCAAGCTGGTCTTCTTTTCTTAGTCTTATCTTGGTGTGGATCTTCAGATCTCTGTGGTTCTGCCATGTCTGGTACAACATTCTTACCTCCCTCTGCAACTACAATCCTGAGAGCTGCAGGATCTTTATCATGGACCTCATCACGGTCCTGGCTGCTTCAACCCACAGATGCATTGGTAAGTCTTAATCATGGATCATGGCTTTTACTACTTCCATAATTGAACGGTTCTTTCTTTCTTCCACATCATTCTGCTGAGGATTGTAGGAAGTGATGATCTCCCTCCTAATCTCGTCCTCTCTACAGAATGTCTTGAGATCATCTGAGGTTTACTTTCCTCCATTACCAGACCTCAAGATATTTAACTTATTTTCAGATAAGATTTCCATAAGTGCTTTAATTCCTTGAACTTACTAAATACTTTTCCCTTTTTCTTCCAAGAAACAAATGCAAGTTTTATGTGAGAAATCATCAATAAATGAAACATAATGTACATAATCGTTTAGTGAAGGATGTCCAAAACTCCTCTTGCTTTCCATGCTTCCTTTATAATTGATACTTGGTGAGACCATCTGCTTCACCACTGATGAAGTCATTTGCTCCATGCTTGCAATTATCATTGTATCTCCCTCCTAGAGCTATCACCCGTGACTTGCTTGGAACAAGAACAATAACAAAGGAAAATAGTAGACAACATTCTTCAACACTCTTCCAGTGTTATGATCAATCATTCTTCCAAGAGAATGAATAACAATTTCATGAGAACATATCTATGGTAACAAGAATGAATAACAATTTCATGATGATCAACATAGTATGATCAAGGTGGACTGCTCGGGAGCAAAACAAGAAATATCTCTCTAGAGGAGATGTTAGTTCATCTTGCAAACACGTACAATAAGCATCTATTCATATCCCATCAAGTATTCATTACATCTAGCAATAATAGAACCTTTCAAAGACTGCTTTCACAATTTGTAATGTAGCAACTATCAGCCTTGATATGTGCAAATTGGAAACTTATCAATTTAATCAAACCTGGAACCTGAAGCCTTAATTGTTATGGAGGGTGTGCTTGTTTCTTTGACATCAATGAATCCAATATTATTGATTGGACAAGATCTCTTGTACATCCCCTGCAAACACATCCATGTTTTTCTAGATGATATAACTTGAAAATCATATACAAGTGCATACCTTGAAATCTTTGTAGCATCGTCCAACTTGTCTTCCAATCTGAAACTAGATAACATCTTGACAAGGAGAGGTTAGAAACTAAATCAGAAGGTTCAATGATTAGAACAAGCTAGAAATTATGAAATTTTTGTTTTTGACCACATAATCAATTTAACTAGAAGTAAACCTTTGACTTTGACCAATCAACCTTTGACTTTGACCAATCAAACTTTGACTTTGACTTTGACAAAAAATTCAAACCTAATGCTTTTTCTAGTTGAGGGTACCAAGAGGTGTGCTAGGTTAGGGCACACTAGAATGTCCAAAAATTAGGTCAAGCACTTCACTTAAGGTGCCTCAACAAGAGGGTTAGGGTTTCATTGCTGCAACAAAACTCTGACTGCAACTGCAACTGCAACTGGTGCTGCAACGAGCAAGTAACCTCCCAATCTACCTTCTAGTGGTTAGAATGTCCGAAGATAGTGTGGGCCCATAACCTGCTAAAATAATTGATGTGCTTGTTTTACCATAGACAATATCACAATATTGTCACCCAACCATAGGCACCCAACCATCGTCGAGCACCTTAACCTTTGACATAATTATTCTAGAAATCCATACTAGAACCAACATATAAAACCTAGTTGCTAACTGCAACAACAACTCAATAAAAGTAGAGCGCTCCTTATTCAAGGGTACCACACAAGAGAGAGAGTCTTCATATCCACATAACAAGTGCCATACACAACTACAGCAGCTGCAACTGCACTACTCTCTCAAACTTGCCCCGTGCTTAGCAAAAATATTACCAAGAGTATCACCAAGAATATCACCAAGAGTTTCACCAAGCACCACCAAGAATACTAGAGGTAGAGCACATATCTTAGGCTAGATAGCACTAGAGAGAGAGAGACCAAGATCAGGAGATGACCATATGCCCTTATTCCTCTTTGCAGCTGCAGTTGTAGCTGCAACTGCAGTTCTTCGCAAGACTTGTGCTCTGACTGGGTGTGATAATGACTTGAAATGTACTCTATTTATATTATTATATCTAGTGACTTTTTTGGCTGGGTCGACCTGAATTTCATGCAATTATATTTTATGTTTATCTTTTTCCTGTGGAGCCGACTTGTCTTTCTGGAAGAAAATATTCTAATATTATTTATTTTGCTAGTTCAACTTGTCTTCTAGGGTTTTCACACATCTATTTAGGGTTTCCCTTTCTTCCCGAATATTCTATTCTAGTCAAAGGATACACGTGGAGGTTAATACCTCCTGCAACTACTGTAACATCAACACTTGTGTGTATAAGTCCATGGATTTCAGTCTATTCAAGTTGGTGTATGCAACAATGTCCCGTGCATTGAATATGTTTGGACATGGATACCTATGCATTTTCACACATTAGACATGGAATTTATCTCTTCTAATACTTGATATCTTCTTAGTGGTTTTCTTTATATGAAAGCCACCTACGTGTTCCAATAAAAACACATGTTAATAAAATAAGATACAATGAACCCTTAACTAGGGTGATTTCAACTATATAAAAAAATAGATTATAGCTTTCAACTTACCTTACGTACTTGCTTTGTATGTGTGTTTGTGCGCATGTGTGTGTAACTTGCTTTATGTTGTTATCAAAGTTGTCAAGGAGTGCAAGAGGTAGAATGAATTGTAGCATAGAAGGATGTATTATATTCACACAATAAGAAAATAAATAAATTTATTACTAGAAAATTATGTACATATTAATTTGAATTCATAACTATTAGAAACGTCTAAGCCTTCATAAAGGTATGCCAATTGTGCATTTTTTCCTTGTTGAACTCACTTTTTTTTGTCAAAATTTTAAATTTTTGCAGCAAAACCAATGGGAAATTTAATCTTTGTACCACATGTTATTCCTTCCATCTAACATTCTCCATAGGCATTATGTGACATTCTTCCCAATATGCATCGTTTCAAACAAATAAGTTATTGGCAGATGATCATAGTACCACAAGGGATTGAATTAAGTGGAATATTGCTTCATACCTTGTCGAATATTGCTTAGTATATAATAGCTATAAATATAACCTCTGACAAGTTACATACATGGATATAGTTGAAACCAATTTCTTACCGCATAAACTTTAATCATAATCATTTTCCATTGTTGAGGTGTCATTCTTCGAGGTTTTATTATTACATTCTATCTCATCCTTCCCCTGGAAAACATGTTTTTCTGTTGTTTGGTAGCTATGGGTTTTAGGGAGGAAATGTTTGTACTCATCATACACCTCCTTTCGTGGACAACTCAAGCCTCGAGATGCATATTTGGGTTCACATGTTGGACAACCATATTTATCCTTTGTTTGAATCCCCACAAGATATAAAATTACTATTATTAGTGAACCAAATATTTCATAAAAGTGCACAAGAAAATAAAGCAAATAATTCTCAACCGTGCTTTATATAACAAAAAATATGGTAGTCCAAGGGCACCATGAATTGTCCATGTAAGTATTCAATTGAATTCAAATCATCATTGCCCTATTGGTTGGTGATGCCATACATAGTGGTGACATCCCATAACATTTGAAGTTTGTAAATAAGAGGCTCAATATGTATATACATATCTCTAACTTGATATGTATTGGTTCATTCCAAAACAAGTGTATTCATTACCTTGTACATGCACGATAACATCTAATAAACAATAAATTTGAAGTGGTGTGTCGTAAACATATAAAAATTAAATACCCAAAACAATCAATGAAATCATCGTGTGCTCCTTCTTCATCGACATCCAAGGAGAAAGGTTTTTATTTATAACAAAAACTAGCCACACCATGTAAATGGATCTAAGCTCTGCAAACAGATTAAGACTATTAGTTGCCAATGAAATCTCATCATTACGAGGTTCATCTCTAAAAATGGACCATTTTTCCTTGATGTCCCTAAATGTAAAACCCTCTACAATAATTCATTTAACACCATCATGACTTCTAATCTGAGTATGATAATCCATAAACCATGTTATGTACTCAATTCCACAAAGTGGGCATTGCCTAAAAAATGTGCGAGGCACACACTCCTCAATATGCGTGAGACAAATTATTTAGCTATGTTAGGAGAATATATATATATATATAGTAATGAATATCTTTTGTTACATCCTTATTACAATCACTGAAAATAATCACCAACATTTTTACAAATAATTGCACACCTTAGTATATGTATGAAAAAAAGATTGAAACAACATTTAATACCTTCAAGTTCACGAAGAACAAAATGAAAAAGAGAATTGACTTGTTTTGGACCCTTTGCTTAGGGCTTTATTTGCCAGATCAATCAAAGGGTTATTATGAATCTTACCATCACCATACATCTGTGCAAAGGTGTCACGAATCAACCTATTTCTCCCATCATTCACAAGTATATCATGAACTCTATCTACCAATGTATTTATGTGTGAACACCAGGAAACCATATTATTAGTTTTATTTATTGCACTCTCACCATTGCTTTTAACCATAGTTGGAATTTTTTCTTTGTGATAAAAAACAAAGAAATGTGATTTGTGTGTGTGTGCGTGTGTAAATTGGTTTGAACTAACCAATTTCAAGGTCGAGAACATTGAGACGTCATGGGTTCAAGTTTGGCAGAGTGCCTGTTAGTTAGGAGTACATGTTGTACTATAGGGGCATTTACCTCCAATGCCATTAAAAAATTGTGAGGAAGCGTCTAGAGGGATATATATATATATCACGAGGTTGAATCTTGTCCTTAATAGGAAAATATATCAACACACCACAACCTCTTGCATGAAACAACAAACACACATACACATATGTATGTATGTATTTATAGTTTCACACAAGAGGTTGTGGCGTGTTGATCTCTTTTCCTATTAAGGACAAGAGTCAACCTCGTAGTTGCATTCTCATGGAATTCTAGAGATACCCTCTTCATTTTTATAAAGGTGGTGCTCCTCTTTCTCACTCAGATTATAATTTTTTTTATTCAAGAAGCAATTGATTTATCATTCATAACATCAACACCTAAGAATGGACTAGGTGGTAAACCAAACACATAACAATGATTTAAATTAAAATACATGGGATAACTTCATCCATTCCATCAGGTCCATTCATAAAGTAAGAGGGAAATAATTCAAAGCAAGACACATAAGAAAAAAAATAAAGTGAAGGTCCAAAACATAGGGCTTTAAATGATTTCAAATTTCATAATGATGTAAAGGAGGCACATACTCGACATCTCATGCTTTGATGAAAGTCAGAAACCACAAAAGTTATGAGCTCCAAAAATAACTCTCTGTGAAAATTATTGAAAGAATATTACAAATTGATTGTTCAAAGATCAAATAAAATGTGTGCAAAGGCAACACTACATAATACACATGATACTTAAACGATAAAATAAATGTGTTCATCCTATTGGAATGGGATGGGGCTCCTGTGGACCATATATATGATAACAGAGGTAACCTAAAAGAAGAAAGGAAACACTCAGGGATCGACTTTACAAACAAGCAATAGGAAAATAAATCTAGATGACCACGAATTGAGATGAATGAAAGGGAAATGATTCAGAAAAACATGTAGTCACAAAAAATGAAAGTGGAGAATGATTGGTGAATGTATCCTCTCATGTCTTTGGAAAAATCTTTACATATATAGCCCAAATTCAACCCTTGCTAGTGCAACCACTTCTTGGAAGTTACAGAGGATTAATTATTTCGTTTAGCAAATTCTTGAGCCAATTTTCAATATAATCCTTTAATGGTGAAGTCGTTATGCCTTGTTTGACCCAAAGAGAAAATAACTCATCCTCTATTGCCTTGCATTCAGAGTATAATTCTTGTACTAATGCTAGATGATCTTCATTATCATTAACGAAGCTAGCCAACCATCATTTAATTTCTTCTTCTTGAAAGTTAGTGAGGTTATCAAACTCACTACCCCATGAAATCTTGAGTAAATTTAACTCAGATTCTAGTTGTTCTTTGGTTGGAAATGCAGATTCTCTAATCAGATATGGGCCCGCGAGTTCTTTGACTATTTCAAGTGACTTTAGGAATAAGTCACTTCTTTTTCCTTCCAAGCTTTTACAAGTAGCAATTAGTTTTCGAAGGATATCTATCCTTGTGAGCCAACCAACTCTTATCTATTTTTTTCTGTTCTTGGAAGGTAAATCTTGATGCTTCCTTGTGAACTCGTTCATATATGATGCTCTTGATATAAATGTATTTCGAGCATTTTTAGAAAAATATTCATCATTTTCCAAGTCTCGTTGTAGATAATTTGTAACAGAAGAAATCCTTTGTGCTAATTTCCTTAAATTTGTGCCTATCTTCCATTCTTTAAAAACAATGTTGAGCCATTTACTTATGTTCTTTGCAACATATGTTTTGATGCCAATTAATAGTTTGGAAGCTTTGTTAACTCAAAATATTTTCTCTTTGTTGAGGGATCTTTACCACTTCTGTAAAAGAAAGAGTTATCCTTAGCTTACTCAAGTCCTCTACAACATTGTATTTCATTTGGGTAGGTTTTGACATCAGGTGTTGCTTCTTGCTTCCAGCGCTATCTATCACATTTTCATTTTCATTTTTCTCATTCACCTTTTCTTTATATTTTTCCTTTTCCTTTTCAAATCATTTTCATTCCTGGATTTATTTACAAACGCACATATTTGGGCAACATTCTCTTGTGAGTCAGGGTCATTGTCACCTTCTTCAAATATATACATGGACGTCTCACATCCATCCATCTGTACAGTTTTATAACTTTCATCAAGTAAGTAATCGTTCCCTTGCTCAACCATTTTCTCATCATATACATCATCCAGAACAACTGCATTTGGGATTGGTTTTCTGGGAACCCTTTGCCTTTGCATATTATCAACGTTTTCAAACCTCACTCTATTTTCTTGGGGAGGGTTCCTTCTTTTCTCTTTGACCGACATTCTCAAATTTGCTACATAATTACGCCCCCTTCTTAATATGGTTATCTCATTTTTCATTTGCCTGATGGTTCTATTCATTTGTGCAATTTCAATTCTTTACTTAGTTTCTTGTGCAGCAACAGGGTCTACCTTCACATCTGGTATGGTTCCCTTAAAAAATCCTCCTCCAATTGTTTGATTTTGGATCGATCATGACTTTTGTTCTTCATTCTTTCTTGAGCTAGAGGCTCTTTTATCATCAATATTTAGGCCTCCCAGCTGCCTCTATACCTTTCCCAGGATAATATCGGGGTCAACACCCATCTCAATCATAATTTCTTCCATCTTAGTGGCCTTAATCATTACTTCCTCCAAGGTATCCATCTGGGATGTTCTGATAACATATTTTACATTTTGGGTATCACATTCTTATAACAACCAAGTATCACTGGGTCATTAGGTATTTTATCTTCTATAATCTTACTCAAGGTTTTATTGAACTTGAGATTAAAATCTCATATTCTCTCATTCTTCCTCAAACCAATCTGGGTAAAATTAGTGAGAAGGGTATGATATGCAACTGGAGGAGCTAACGTAGTCATGAACATGGCTTTGAGGTTGTTAAATAAGCCATTTGACCAAGTGGGTAATGTTGTATACTATTCATAGGTTCGTCTTGATAAGGTTTGAAGAAATAACCTTACTATCACATCATCATATTCAACACGATGAAAATCACAAACCTTAAGAAATAAATTAAGGTGTCTTTTGGAATCAATTGTTCTGTCTCCGGAAAATTCTTTCAAGGTACCCTTAAGGAGAACAGAGAGGTCATGTTGCTCACCTCGAAGATTTAAGGGGGAATCTCTTATTCTTCTTCAGTTTCCAAATATTAGGTCTTGATTTCTTACACCACCTCCTCCACCTCCTTGTATTTCTTCATGAGGTTCTCTTCATGGCTCTTCTCGTCGTTGTTTGTTTCTTCCTGCAATGTTAAGAGATATTTCATGAATATGTTTTCCACTTCTTAGAATACATAGTTGCTTGATTTTACTTTTGGTAATGGGTCCCTTGTATTCATCTAGCTTCAATCCCGACCTTGTTCTTGTGCTTCTCGAGCTAGTCTTTTGTTTCTTCAGTCTTGTCGCTAGTCTCTCCTTTGTCTACGAAGGATTTATCTTTCTTCTTCTTCGACCAATTTCTACCAAGATATTTCCAATTCTTCCCTGGTCTCGAATGTCATTATTACCAGAATATATAGCTGATGTAATATGCTTCGTTGATTATTTAATCCAATTTCCAGGTGGGGTTGATCAGCCTAAGGAAAAGTCATGTATCTTTCAAAAATGCTAAACCAGATTTCAAATTTTCAGGCATTCCCTAGTATGGTCGCCAAAAATGTTGACGCTTGAATCTATTAGGACTGAAACGAAAACATCACGAGGATACAAATCCCCCTGCATTTTTATAGAGGTGGTACTCTTTGTTTCAATATTTTCTTGGAATTCTAGATTTTCAAAATAATATAGGACTTTGAGAAAGTCCACTGTGATATTCAAAGAAATATAAAGATTGTAGTAAAATAATTTTTTTTTTTTTAAAGAGAGTTCCTGAGAAGTGACCGGGAACCTCACACATCGCATATTTGAAAAAGATAAACAAAATTTCCTCACATCTATAATAGTTAAAATAAAGATTTATGATCACATAAAATAAAAGAAAATGGTCTGCACGCATAAGAGAACTTTAACAGAGTAAGAAAATGTGGATCTCAAATAAAGAAAATGATAGATCCATCTAAAATATTTTATACTCAAAACTCAGAGTTATAAAATAAAGTCAAAACTGATTCCGAAATAGTTCTCTTGGGATTTCTGAAAAATATAGAGTCTGTTACAAAGCTTTGAAATTTAAATGCGTTTGTCCTTAGGACTGGGATTGGGGCTCCCGCGGGCCATAAAACAAATATAAACAAGAAGTAAGCTGTGGAAAGAAGATGGTGGGCGATGACAGAGTAGCAAGACCTAGAAAGAAGACATGAAGGAGTTATCATATTTCAGTTAAACCTTTCTAGTCAAAGAAGTAGAGTAACTGGATGAAAAAATGATATAGAAAGCAAGATGTGATCAACATAAACTTACTATGGTTTTCTCTCCCTTGTTCACTTGTTTGCTATTGTCCTTTTATTTTCCTCATTGACGGTTATAAGAATCGTCTCAACTGCTGCTTCTTGGCCTTCTTTAGTTAATTTATCAATTGCTTTTTTAAACCAATCTTCAATTTAATTTTTCATTGGTGCAAAATTTATTTCATGCCTGATTTTGATATTGAATAATTCTCCTTCCAAGTCTCTTAAGTCATGAGAAATTCCATGTATTTCCTCCTCGATATCTTGATTTTTCATAGAATAATCAACCAACCAATTACCTATTTCTTCTTCATTATATTCAATTATGCCATAAAAAGTTTAAGATCATAACTCCTTTAATATCTCAACTTGTTCATCAAGTTGTTGCTTTGTCATAAACATTGAATTGAGAGTTAACTTAGGGTCTTGTGCCTCATCAGTGCTTCCTTCCAGATCTATCTCCGTGAGTCTTTTAAACAATTCTTCTCTTTTTATTATGGCTTCGTTGCATGCTTGGACAATGTTATTCAAATTCTTGATCTTTTCTTTCCAACAAGCATTTGGCTGTTTATTTCGAGTTGGAGAAGGTGTATCCTCTTCTATTCTTTTCAATTCTGTCATATTTGAGA
Source organism: Picea engelmannii (assembly GCA_009831015.1). NCBI lineage: Eukaryota > Viridiplantae > Streptophyta > Pinopsida > Pinales > Pinaceae > Picea > Picea engelmannii. The sequence goes on from ML827043.1 coordinate 13,838, forward strand.
ATTTTATTCTGAATGGAAAGACAACATGAGTGTAGAAACCTTCTTCATTCTTTAAATCAACTTGCAGATACACATGAAAACATGTACCCTTGAGCCGAAAGAAACAATATTTTTTGATACCTCCCATGCTTTTGTTATCAGTGGCATTGCCTTTTTAATGTTTTTCTCTACATAAATTCGTGGCATAGATGCATGATTCTCCAAATATCCAGGCAGGAGGTCAAGCCCATTGTTATGTTTCTTCAAAAAATCTCTGCAATCTTCTCCTTTGAAAGTAAGCGTCGGCTCTAGGAGCTTCAACATCTTGTGAAAAACTTACGGTGAAAGGGAAATAAGAGAATGATCTTGGAGTTGTATAATTTTTTGGCTTGGAACATACCTCTCCACACACCATGCAACAAGTTCTTTACACTAAAAAATCTCAGGAACATACCCATCGCGAGTAATTCCATATGCCCAAATTACGTCTTTTTGTGCAGGAGGAGAGGAACAGTCGGAATATGCCCTTCACCACTGGAAGTTCTGGCCTTCATGACCAAATATATTTAAAGTATCACCATAAAAATGTTGTCTAGCTGATGCTTCCATAGATTTATGGGAGTATTTCTTCACCTGGATAATTTCAAAGAGAGATGATGATAATTTAATCCCTTGGAAAATGGAGATTTAATGAAATTTAATGAGTAATTCCTTGAGCCTTTTGCCATTAATGATGATCTTTTCAGAGCCTGCACAATCAGTTGTTAGCATTAAAAAACACTTAATGCATATTGGGAAAATCAAGAGAATGGCAAGCAAGAATGAGAGTGAGTTTGAATACAGAGCTTTTCATGAACCTGCCAACCTGGGAACCCGCGAACTCACGGTTATAGATGATAAAAAATATGTTAAGTGTAGAAAGGCAATCGATTGGACTTGCATGAAAAATGAATAAATACTTAGGGGATTGACACCCGCGATAAATATGATGGTCAAAATGTAGGTCACGGAACTTGGGGTGCAAAGTGAAGATCACAAAACTTGGAGGATGAGGGATTGAACTCGCGAAATCGAAAAAAGTGGCTAAATGTAGAAGCAGACTTATGACATGGGAAAGTGGATGGAGATGAAGGTCCCCCAACCTATGAACCCATAGATTACTAAAAAATTACTACGTATGGTAACTAGAAAAGGAGAGAAGAAGGGATAAAAGAAAGAGGGAAACAAGGGGAGGTGAAGAAGAGGGAAAATAAATGGAAAAAAGTTGGGAAGATAGAATGAGGAAGGAAAACCTGGAAACATGAAATGATCTCAACAACTATCTAGTTTCAAGGTCGATATCATTGAGAGGTCATGGGTTCAAGTTTGGTAGAGTGCCTCTTAGTTAGGAGTACATGTTGTACTATAGGGGCATTTACCTCCAACACCATTCACAAATTGTGAGGAAGCGTCTAGAGGGATATATATCTATATCACGAGGTTAACTCATGTCCTTAATAGGAAAATAGATCAACACGCCACAACCTCTTGCATGAAACTACACACACATATGTATGTATAGTTTCATGCAAAATGTTGTGGCGTGTTGATATCTTTTCATATTAAGGACAAGAGTCAACCTTGTAGTTGCATTCTCGCGGAATTCTAGAGATACCCTCTTCATTTTTATAAATGTGGTGCTCCTCTTTCTCACTCAGATTATAAATTCTTTTATTCAAGAAGCAATTGATTTATCATTCATAACATCAACACCTAAGAGTGGACTAGGTGGTAAACCCAACACATAACAATGATTTAAATTAAAATACATGGAATAAATTCATCCATTCCATCAGGCCCATTCATAAAGTAAGAGTGAAATAATTCAAAGCAAGACACATAAGACAAAAAATAAAGTGAATGTCCAAAACATAGGGCTTTAAATGATTTTAAATTTCATAAGGATGTAAAGGAGGCACATACTCGACATCTCATGCTTTAATGAAAGTCTGAAACCACAAAAGTTATGAGCTCCAGAAATATCTCTCTGTGAAAATTCTTGAAAGAATATTACAAATTGATTGTTAAAAGATCAAATAAAATGTGTGCAAAGGCAACACTGCATAATACACATGATACTTAAACGATAAAATAAATGTGTTCGTCCTATTGGAATGGGATGGGGCTCTCATGGACCATATATATATGATAATAAAGGTAACCTCAAAGAAGAAAGGAAACACTCAGGGATCGACTTTAAAAACAAGCAATAGGAAAATAAAGCTAGATGACCACAGATTGAGATGAATGAAAGGCAAATGCTTCAGAAAAAAAAATGTACTCACAAAAAATGAAAGTGGAGAATGATTGGTGGATGTCTCCTCTCATGTCTTTGGAAAAATATTTACATATATAGCCCGAACTCAACCCTTGCTGGTGTAACCACTTCTTGGAAGTTATGGAGGATTAGTTATTTTGTTTAGCGATTTCTTGAGCAATTTTTCAATATAATCCTTTAATGGTGAAACCGTTATGCCTTTTTTGACCTGAAGAAAAAATAACTCATCCTCTATTTCCTTGCAATCAGAGTATACTTCTTGTACTAATGCTAGATGATCTTCATTATCATTAACGAAGCTAACCAACCATCATTTAATTTCTTCTTCTTGGAAGTTAGTGAGGTTATTGAACTCACTACCCCCTGAAATCTTGAGTAAATTTAACTCAGATTCCAGTTGTTCTTTGGTTGGAAACATGGATTCTCTAATCAGAGATGGGCCCTCGAGTTCTTTGACTATGTCAAGTGACTTTAGGAATAAGTCGCTTCTTTTTCCTTCCAAGTTTTTACAAGTAGCAATTAGTTCTCGAAGGATATCTATCCTTGTGAGCCAACCAACTCTTATCCATTTTTTTCTGTTCTTGGAAAGTAAATCCTGTTGCTTCCTTGTGAACTCTTTCATATTTCGATCATTTTTATAAAAATATTCATCATTTTCCAAGTCTTGTTGTAGATAATTTGTAGGAGAAGAAATCCTTTGTGCTAATTTCCTTAAATTTGTGCCTATCTTCCATGCTTTCGAAATTGTGTTGAGCCATTTACTTATGTTCTTTGCAACATATGTTTTGATGCCAATTAATAGTTTTTCAACTTCATTAACTTTAGAGGATGTACATGGTGTTCCTTTTGGATTTGGTTATGGGACAACAATAGATAAGGGTTCAACAAATAGTGTTCTAGGACTCAAAGCGTCCTCCAACTCACTTATCCTCTTCTTCAGTTTAATTTTCTCCAATTCTCGCTTTGTAATTAAATGGGAAAGAGCATCACCTGTAGTCAAATGCAATTTGAGAATCCTATAGGGCCATAACCTTGCAATGCCAACCTATGAATTCCGTTTCTTAGCAACCTTCTTAATTTTAATATGAATCTTCTCTATTTGTTATTTTATGGCCTCTTTATTATATTCGGTGTTATGTAATGTCAAATATTGTTCCTTAAAAACAATTGGTCCCTCATGGGCCAAATCCTATGCAATATCCTAGTTTTCATCCATCTGCATTACTGCCCATTTAGGCACTGCGTTGATGTTATCATCTTCCATCTAAATTGTATCTTTTCCTGGGTCTTTCGAGTTTCAAGTACTCTTATTATTGGTGCTCCTTTTTCTTTTTGTAAGTGTACAAAAGTGTGCTTTCTCCATATTAAAATGAGGGGGATCACTTCCGTCACCTCCTCCCATGCATCCTTCATTATTCTCTTTTCTACTTGCATTAGGATCTTGGCTCTTTTGAGTAGAAGAGGAGCTCCTATGGGGAGGGGGTAAGAATCAACATCAACACTAGTTGTAGTTTTACCCCTATGTTTATACTTAGCTTGTTGACACCCTTTTTTACCTATGTATTTGAACTAACCTGCATGGCCAAATCATCATTATAAGTTTTTTTTTCCTTCTTGGAAATGGAACTTCTAGTATTGGGGTCATTATCATCAACACCTTCTATGATTTCTTGGATTCTCACAAAGGAAGCACCATAACCAATTGAAGACAAATGGGCCAAAAAAGTTACCTTTGGGTCAAATCATTTGACAACTTCAACTTCTTTTAAATGAAATGAATCCAACAATTCAATTGTTTCAGCTAAATGAGTTAGACCTCTGATTAAGATATCAAAGACACGGAAAGGTAAAGAGATAAACTGACATTTCCTTTTCTTGTCGAAAAAGGAAGACCATGTTTTGTATTGTCTACAGACCTCGACTAAAAAATACCTGTAACAAGCAAAATGAGAAAGTAGGAAATCATTTCCTTCAAACTCACACAATTTGATATAAGTGAACTCTTCTTCATACATGTGAATTCCCTTTCCTTTAAGAAAATTGAAGGCTACGTTTGTAAGTCTCATTGGCTATGTTCCAATAAGAACATGTCTAAATTCCCTAACGAATTTATCTTGTACTTGACAGAAATGAAAAGACGCCTTATGTCTCCATAATATAGGGTACCAAAACTGAACTAGGTCATTATCAATATCAACATTATCCCTTGGGGTAAGTCCTTCAAATACGTTACAATATACCAAAGCAAAAACCAAATATGAGGTCATGAAGAACCTCTTTGTCTTCATAAAACTTGAAAGTTGATAATAAATTTATTTTGAAATGATTTCAACCTAATCAAAGACTACTTTCATCCAAACAGAGAAGTGCAATACATACAGAACATACCTCGGAATATAGGATGTAGTATCCTGTCTTACAAGCCATGAGAAAATCCAAGCAAAACCCCGATTATATGGGTTGGCATTACAAAAGATTGTGTTAGGAAACCCTTTAACAAATTTACTCCACCACCTTGTGATTCAAGAAAAGAGTTAGCGTCTTGAAGCATGGGAATTTTTTTTGGAGTGGGGAGTTGCCACATTTTTCTAAATACATTAGGGGTTAACAAGATGGGATTCCTCCCATCTACCAAAAAATGAATCATTATGTGCTTAGCGTCAAATCTGCTTGTGCACCAGGAGACAAGCTCTCTGAAATCAAAAGTTTATAGCATGCAATTTGCCTTAGCTAGAAAAGTTGTCCAAATATTATTGGTAAGTTTTTTTCTCTCGAGTGAGGTTAGAATTGTTGATGATTACAGCTACGTGAGGCATCCTCCAGTACACAAATTGAGTTGGGTGTTCCCATGAGATGGGTATGTGGTTCCTATCAAAGACATAACTGGAACATTTTGCTGACCTCCTCTATGCAGAGATTTGAGATGATACTCCAGATGATTCTCCTGTGTAACGAAGTGAGAAAGAATATCTACTAAGTTGGACGTGCCTGTGGCTGAGAACATGTGAACATGTGGAAAATCCCATGATTTTGGTGCATCGTTTTGAGACAGAGATGAAACAATGTATTATCCTCCTCTGAGTAGAGAGTTGAGATGATGTACTCCAAATAATTATCTCGTGTAACGCAATGAGAAAGAATATCCGTTGAGTTGGACATGCCTGTGGCTGAGCACAGGTGAACATGATCCTAGTGGCTGAGCACTAGTGAGTGTGGTTCTCCTGTGAGACGTATGAGATAGAGATGTGTACATCCCTGTGGCTGAGCACAGATGGATCTGCCCCTATTGGCTGAGCACTAATGGGTGTATGAGATACCTTGCTATATTGTTCAAGAGTCAGACTTACCTGTAACCTTATTTGTGATGTAAAGGGTATAGGTCTACGCCACTATAAATTGAAATATAATTAACATAAAAGATAATTAATATGGTAATTATTAATTATATTATGAGTTATTGAGGTTAGCCCTATTGTGCCAATAGACACTACTGTTGATAGGTTATGTCTAATATAAGTAAAGGTAAATTCCCCATTGAGGAATCATATCACAAGTGTGAGTTTGTAAATTTCAACAAACACCTATTATAGGGAAATGTGCGCACCTCTCTTGGGCGTTAGTCTTCTAGGGTTTGTGAAACACCCTTTTGTGTGCTAGTTGTTTATGGTGGTGGAGGTCTTTCTCTTGAAGAATATAGAAAATGATTGGCTGGGTTTTCATCCCTTGTTGAGAAGGGTTTCCCAGGATACTTCTTGTGTACTTGTGCATGGTGTTTCTTCTTGTGATATTGGTTGCTGCAAAAAATTGTCTATGGTTTAAGTAAAAAGCTAAAGATGAAATGAACTTCATTCTTAAACCTAGTTTATTGAAAAATAAACATGGTATCATAACATAGGTCTTGAAGAACCCATTGCACAAGCATCTACCGGTCAACCTCTCATTTCTGTAGAACCATGCGACCCTCCTAGGATTTCCAAAAAATCTGTACGACCCTCCTTTCTGAGGTTTTTATCCCTTAATACTTGGATGTTGGGGATAATTTTGGAATAGGAGAGTACGACCTCATTCAGTGCACCTCCAGAGACTCTGAGAGTGAAATTTCGAGCATTTTAAAATTTTGGCTTTAAGGTTTCTGCAACTCATTGAAGGAGCCTTTTCAGCTCACCAGTATATCTGTGAAATTCTTAAGGCTTCATGTTGGCAGTCATAAGCCCAACAAAACCTAAAAGTGCTAGCCTAGCCTAGCCATTAGGTTTTCTAAGTCCAGTTAGCAAGAGTTTGTGAAGAAATCTGAAAATATGAAGAACATGACCTTAGTGGAAGTCAGTCTTGATGGATCAAGCAACTTAAGCTTCTGGAAGTCAAGGATTTAGGTCACCCTTGAAGAAGATAATCTTTTGAGTGTGATACAAAAGACTTTACCAGAAACAATTAGTTATGAAGAGAAGGAAATAAGAAGGGAATCAAGGCAAGGAAAATAATCATCTACTCAGTAAGAGAACATCTCCTACCTTGTATTGCCAACCTGAAGACAACTTATGAAATGTATGAAGCACAGAAATATATGTTTGAAAGTGACAACACCTTTAGAGCCCTTACCTTAAAGGGACAACTTCAAAGTACCAAAATGACAAAAGGTGATACAATTGCTACCTTCTTTATGAATATATTAGATATCAAAGAACAACTAGGTGCCATTGGAGAAATCATGTCTGATAGAGAACTTGTCTAATCTACTCTCAACAATCTTCCAAGACACTGGGAACCTTTTTTCAAAGCATCAATGGAAGAGAAAAGTTACCAACTTTTGATCCTTTGTGGACATACTGTACTCAAGAAGAACTTAGACTTAGAAATAGAGGAGTGGAAGACTCCCCTCATGACAACCATGATCTTGCACTTCATACAAAGAAAGGAGGAAGATTCAAAAGAAAATCTAGACAAACATTTAGAGATGAGAAGTCTCCATTAGCCTCAGGTCATAATCAGATAAGAGATGTTTCAAAGATTCATTGCTTCAAATGTGACAAATATGGGCACTATGCAAAAATTTTCTAACCAGGAAGAAAGGAAGACAATATGATTCCACCGCTAACATTGATCCAGAACCACCTCAAAAGGCTGAAGATAAGAGAGGAGAAGTACTTCCTCTAAACCAAATACACAATTGAACATGAATGGAGATCAAGGTAAATGGTTTGATCATTAAAACTATAGTTGATTACATTCTTAATAAGGGAAGTGTATTATCTCTAGTGTGGGAGCCCTCATGACTTGGACCATTATCCCTTGTACAGAAGTCCAAACCTAATTGATTGATTATTATGCTAGTAAATAAAAACACCTGAAGACAAAAAAGATCTAGCAAAAAAGAAAAATAAGACATCCATCCTTCAGACTTCAGATAAATCTACTTGACTCAGAGGGAGTCAAACAAAATGAAAAGAAGGAAGAGACAATACCTTCTCCCCCTTCAACAGTTCAGAGGGAGAAAAACATTATTCCAGCCGATCCGGTTGCTCCAGTTGATATGCCTAGAGATATTGCAGTAGGGCATACAAGTCCTGCCAAGGCTTGATAAAACTCTGTAGAAGGCAGAGGAACATACAAGTCCCTCAAGAGACATCCCAAGAAATAAAAAAGACATTTTCAAGATACCCTTCATCCATGAGCCACTTTAAGCTACCCTTCAGTGAGAGGTGAACATGTATGGAAAGATGCCATGACAAAATAATACCAGTATATCTTAAAGAATGATATATGAGACATTTTTCTGAGACCAGAAGGGAAGTCTATGGTGACCTCCAAGTGGATCTATAAAATCAAGCATGCAGCTGATGGAAGTGTCGAGAAACACAAACCGAGATCTGTGGCCAGAGGATTCCCACAAACAGAGGGATTTGTCTATGATGAGACACTTGATCCAGTAAGCCCAATACACTTCCATCCGTACTACCATCCATGAGTTGTAAACTACATTAGATGGATAGACTCTTGATGAGTTTGGGTTTTAGCAAAGGTGTTGCTGATCCAAACCTATATCAATACATTGTTGATGAGAGCCTGATTTTGATGACGTATTCAGGAAGCCGTGTTGTTGGATACAAGCAAGATTTAACTTCTAATTTCGAGATAAAGGATCTGGTTATAATGCACTAGTTTTTGGGACAAGAAGTATGACAGAAGACTGATGAGATTTTTCCCGAGTCAAGGAAAATATACAATGGAGATATTAAAGAAGTACAATATGACTAAATGCAAATCCATGCCTACACCAATGATGATGGATTTGAAGAAAATGAATGATGATGATTTAGACGAGATTATTCCACAACTGATTGGATCACTGATGTATCTGGTTAAAACCAGACTCGATATATGCTATGCAATGAATGTACTTAGCCAATTCATGAGTCAGTCGAGACAGACTCACTGGACAACAACGAAACATGTATTGAGATATATACAAGGCATAGTTGGATATGGCCTGAGATATGCCTCCAATATAGACTTGAGTTTGCAGGGATATGCATAATGGATAGAAAGTACAATGGACCAGAAGAGCACATCCAATTGTTGTTTTAACTTGAAGTTTGCCATGGTTTCCTGGTGCACTAAGAAACAAAGCCCTGTGGCCTTGAGTACCACAGAAACCGAGTATATAGCATTGAGTGTGCGAAGCAGTGTGGCTTCAAAAGATTCTGACAGACTTGCTTGATCATGAGATGGATTCTATGATTAGAACCAGAGTTGTGTGAATCTCTTTGAGAACCTTGTGTTTCATGATAGATTGGAAGACGTTGAGATAAAATATCATTTTTCAGAGACATGATGCAGATGAAAGCAGTACACATGCAATAACTTCCTACACATGAGAATATTGCAAACATCTTCACCAAACTACTTGCCAATATGAAGTTCAAGTACTTCTGTGAGAAACTGGCTTGGTGGAGAATACCTCTCTAGATGAGAGGGAGTGTTCATGAATACAACCAAGATGAAGTTCAAGTACTCCTGTGCAAGACTTGTCCTGATGGAGAATGCCTCTCTAGTTGAGAGGGAGTGTTGATGATTATAGCTATGTGAGGCATCCTCCAGGATACAGACTGATTGATTCGACCTGAGAGAGAGCCCATTAGTTGGGTGTGCCCATGAGATGGGTGTTGAGTCCATTTTTGTGCTTCCACAAACCATCATTTTTCCTCTTTATTTGTCATTTTTTCCTTCACTTTATCCCATATTTCTCATAGAATAGCCTATCCAAGGTATATTTGTCATCTTTTAACTTCAGAATTGAATTTTCT
>ML827044.1:39254-55355 GCA_009831015.1 Picea engelmannii
TCTAGCATTAGTGTTGAACTTGTATTTTCCTTAGTACCCCTTTCTATTTGGTGACATGTTACCCTTGCTTTGTTGGAATAGATTTTGACCTCTTCATTTTCTTAGCACCCCTTTCTCCTTGTTGACATGGCACATGTGTCAAACTTTTTGTTTTCTTAGTACCCCTTTATCTCCAATGATGTGTCATCATTTTTTTGTGGCATGGGTGTTGAACTTCTATTTCCCTTAGTACCCATTGCACTTAGGTTATGAGTCACCCTTTCAGATTTGGTGTATATTTCCACCTCTTCATTTTCTTAGTGCCCCTTTCTCCTTCTTGACATGGAACGGGTGTCAAAATTTTATTTTTTTTGGTACCCCTTTATAAGTGTTGGTGTGTCGCCCTTTTTTGTATGGGATAGGTGTTTAACTTATCTTTTCCATAGTACCCCTTTCTCTTAGGTGACGTGTCACCCTTTTCGAGTTGGCATAACTTTTGACCAATTCGTTTTCTTAGTACCCCTCTCTCCTTATTGACATAACACATATGTCGAACTTCTATTTTTCTTAGGACCCCTTTATCTATGTTGATGTGTCACCCGTTTTTTGTGGAATAGGTCTTGAACTTCTATTTTACTTAGTACCACCTGATATTAGGTTACATGTCACCCTTATTGAGTTGGCATATATTTTTACATTTTTATTTTCATAGTACCCCTTTCTCCTTCTTGACATGGCACGAGTGTAAAAAAAAAAAAAATCTTACTACAACTTTATCTCTTTTGATGTGTCACCCTTTCTTGTGCGACATAGGTGTTGAAATTATCATTTTGTTAGTACACATTGCTCTTAAGTGACGTGTCACCCTTGCTGAGTTGCATAGATTTCAACCTCTTCATTTTCTTAGTACCCCTTTTTCCTTCTTTAAATGGCACACGTGTCAAACTTTTATTTTTCGTAGTACCCCTTTATCTATGTTGACATGTTGACCTTTTTTTTGTGGCATAGGTATTGAAATTATCTTTTCCTTAGGACCCCTTGGTATTTGGTGACATGTCACCCTTTCTGAGTTTGCATACCTTTAAACATATTCATTTTCTTAGTACGCCTTTCTCCTAGTTGACATGTCATGGGTATCAAAATTTGATTTTTCTTAGTACCCCTTTATCTTCATTGACATGCCAGACTTTTTTGTGTGGCATAGTTGTTGAACTTATATTTTCCTTAGTACCTCTTGTTATCCACATTTTTGGTCATCGGGATGATGTCATGATAATTTCATGATGATGGAGAATCAAACTCTTCACTAAGAACAATTTCCTGGGAAAAGTTACACTTATCTAGCTCCAAAAATCATGTTTTCAAGAATGTTCGCAGGCTACCTATATGTTCTCCTGCGAGAATGCCTGATTCTCGCAGGATGTCTCAAGCTGGGGTGTGAACTTCTTGCACTGTACTCATGGTTAGGGTGTGAACATGTTCTTAAAGAAAGAAAAAGGATAAGATCTTGAACCTTCTAGAAGGGAATCTTCTAGAAGGATGAGTTGGCTTTCGAATGGTTGGCAAAGTACTGACTTTCCAGATATCTTGGGATCATTCCCTATCCAAGTAAATAATCTATGTTCTCCTATATATTGAGGAGATTTCTCATGGAAAAGGTTAGAAGCAAATTAGCAAGAGATTGATTGGAGAATTAGTGCAAGACTGTATGGAGGATTGATGCTACAGCAGCAAGAGACAACAGTAAGGTCATCATATGTGGTTGATTTTCTTCATGCATGAGCAAGTGTGTGTGTCAGAGCTAGGAGCCATCGAAAGGAGACCTACGACATCAAGGCTCAGGTTGTAAGTTTCACTTTCAATTAATTCAATACAGTAATATGTCCCTTTCCCATAAAGATGATGTCACTTTATTACATAATTCCTTGATCATATGTATAGACTAGCCATTGAATATATTAATTTGCCTTTACTTCGATTGGTTTGTACTGTTGTGATCTGAACGGTGCAAGAGCATTGGAGTGAAGCTTGGAACAACAGAGATATAAGGAAAGCGTTCATAAGGTATGTCCACAATCCTTACTTAATAGTTCGTTCAATAGGTTAGGTCTAGGGAAAGTGTATTATTCTGTCCTGTTTTGTTCTAGATCCAAGTGGATCTAAGGAGATTGGTTTGTGTCCGCACTCACGAATTTATCCTGAAACAAAATTGGCGACTCCACTGGGGAACTATCCCTTTTGTCTTTATGGTTTTGAATTTTCTGTGGCCATTTGATCTATTTTCCTTTTTCTCCGGATTTGTCAGTGTCTGAGTCCTCAGAATACTCTGAGAGACCTTCTGGGTCTAAAAGCCAGTTTGGATTTTGCTTTATTTTTCAAAATTTTCATTAGTTTCAGGGATTCTCGCACTGTGTCCATTGACATCCTGCGAGAACCACTGAGGTTCGCACTCTGCTTATATATTCCAGTGTGAACTGTTCGCATTCTGCATCACAGTGGCCCGCGAGAACACTTGTTTCTCGCACTGTGTTACACACTGGCATGCGGACATATTTTTTGAAATTTTTGGATTCAAGTTCTGACTTTTGCAATTGCTCAGTAAGGTTGATTTACCTCTCTTTGACACATTGGATCACTGGCTTAAATATCTTTTGTTTTAATTTGCTTGTTAGATCTGATCTAGGGTTTCTAGGTTTTTTCTTGCTTTGCTAGCTTGACTTTCATCTCTTGGCTTTTATTGGCATTTTTCTTCTCTCTGATTTCTGGAGTTGAGTCTGTCGTGTTGGCTAAGAATCAGTGATTGATTGGAAGTTAAGTGTATGGTGTTTCTCATTTGATTGTTAGTTTGAAAGGACAATTTTCATTTGCATTGAGGAACTCCTTGGTTTGCTTTTGTTTTTGCTTTCGTTGAAAGTTTTGGTTGGGTTGTCATTATTTGATTATTGACGATTTGATTTGATTTTCTCTGTCATCAGAGTTCTTCTTGGAAAGTGAACCACATGTTTTCTTTCAAGTTTTGTTTTTTCTTTGTTGAAAACATTGAAAATCAAAGTTTTAGAGTATTGAAGTTTTGAAAAAGACATTTAGAAATTGCTCATTGATACATGATTGTTTGCATTGGTATTTGAAAGGAAATTGAGCATTGCATTTGCATTGTAGTTTTAAGATTGATTCGGAAATTGTTCTCTCTCTCCCATAACTAGGATTCATCGAATGAAAATGATTATATTTCATCATATCCTTGCATTATTTGGGTCAGAGTCACACATCATGAGTTTCATTTCCATTTCCTTTGAGTAAACAGCAGCCATTAAAAACATCGTGTAATATTAAAATTGATCTATTAACTCTTTTCTAGGGGTCTTTTACACCAACATTTAGCTAGGCTAGTGCTTTGGAGTAGGAAGAGAGACACACTCTCCAAAAGCTCAAAAACACACAATAGTATCTTGAGTTAGGGAGTGTAAAATTCCATTTGCAGCATATTGTCCTGGGAAGCCCTTCTAACACAAGGGTCAAGCATTAGGTCGCATTGGTGTTGGCAGAGATACTAACCTGCTTTGTTGACATCAGTGTAGAGATTGCACGTATTACGGGGATCACTTCGAGGTATACCCAGAATTATGAGTGGAAGCCTTTGAGTTGATTTCGGGCTCGATACTCTGCCCTTGCGTGTGGATCGGACTGACGACTGTTTCCCCAGGAAGTACTGTTGTCTATGGTAACCTTAGTGGCCTATCTCTCTAGGTTCTTACCCAAGGTGACTGTGGAGGGGAAAGTCTTCATAGTACCTAGAATCGACGTTGATCAAACTCACTCGGGCTCCTTGGAGGGTATACCCATGATTATGTGTGGGAGCTTGCACTAGGGCGTAAGTCTGTTAAGCAGGTCGTCAACGTAACTTTTCCACCTTGGCCCCGCCCCTTCTCGTCTCGTTGTTGCGATGTTGGATTTCATCACCAACTAGTGGCTTCGATATTAGAAGGTATTGTTTGCTTGGTGATTGCTTCTAGATTTTTCTTTACTAGTGTGTGCTGTTTGTTTCTCGTAGTTGACCATAAGATTTTCGTTGGGGAGTTTGTTACTTGTTTACAATTGCTCCTCCACGACGTTCACGTAGAATGCAAGGTTTGTCTCCGGAACATCCAGAAGCTTCCCAACCTTTGCACACAGCAACACCTGAGGGTACCCCTAAGGACTCTCCTCATCCGGGTGAGATCCCTCTTGTTACTCTACCACACGTGGACATAAGTGACGTCCCAGAAGTTTTTACACCACCTCTACAAGTAGATACCACTGATCCTCTTTCTGATTTTCGAATTACCAATACTATAGAGGATTATCAGATTCGTCATGGTGAACGACCTATTGGACGATTTAATCCTTCTAAAGAAACTCTTGTTACCTCCTCTGAATCAATGCCTGGGCCTTCTCATGGTGTAGTAGGCCAAGATCCTTTTTGGTCGGGTGATTTCCGACGAGTCTTGTTTGGTACTGAGTCTACCCCTGTTTACGAAATCAACCCTCCTGTGTCTCCAGAACCATAAACTACACCAGAAACTACTATTTATCGCTTTATTCTCCCTTCCGAGATGGCTCATCCTGCAATTACTACAAGTGTCCAAACCGAGATTCCGGCAACTACTCTTGCCCCTATAAATACCCAGCAACCGCCTGAGGTCAACCTGAATTTACCCCCTGGTTACCATGCTTTGAATCCTACATTGAATGTTACTCATCCAACACCTCCACAAACTCCAGCTGGTTCTCCAGGTGGTCCTCAGTTTCCTGGGCATCCTATTCCCGGTTTCATCCCGACACTTCCTCAGTTTCCTACTGGCAATCCTAATGCTAGTAACATTATTCCGACTGTTGCACAAAACTTGCACATTCCTGTTGGTGGACAGGGTAGTACATTTCCTTTTCCTTTTCCCGGACACAACGTCGTTCCCACACAACCTATAGTTGGTACACAACTTTCGGGTGGAACTATAGGGGCACCAACTTCCCCTTTTGGACAAAACATACCTCCTACGTTGGCCCAGTATTGGCAACAGCTTTTACAAAACGTACCTCTTGCTGGGGGGAAAGCAACAGTCCCTCCTGTAGGCCAACCATATCCAGGTGTGACTAATCCTATTTGGGGTTCAGGTCAAAGTTCCCAAACTCAGGTCCCTACCCAAACTCAAGGTTATAATCCTTGGGGCTACTACCCTATCCAACCACCATCGAACCAACCCGGAGCTTCCCTTTATGGACAGTCTGCTTATGCTCCTACTGGTCTGCCAACGAGACTTCCACCCCAAAGCCATCAGTATCTGCACGTAAACCGACAGTTTCCTTTTCTTGCTACCTTGGATTTGCCAGATTTGACTAGGATTCTAAATAATCCTATTCATCACTCTCCCCAATGGCCTATTATTCCTGCAAAACTCCCATCGGACATTCCAAAATTCGATGGTAAGGCGGGAGAGTACCCCAACAACCATGTCATGACTTTCCATTTATGGTGTTCGTCCAATTCACTGATGGATGACTCCATTCGACTGCGTCTTTTTCAACGGACCCTTACCGGTTCAGCTGCGAAGTGGTACATTGAATTGCCACGGGGTTTCTTTTCGGATTTCAACACCCTTGCAATGGCCTTTCTAACACATAACCAGTTACCGATCCGTTACGATACAGGGACTGAGATTTTAACCTCCTTCAAACAAAGTTCGAGCACTCATATCTCTGATCACATTCATGAGTGGAGAAGGAGGCGACGTCTCATTAAACTTGAACTTCCCGATCAGTTACTGGCAGAATGGTTTACAAAATCTTTTGTAAACAAAATTGGTAAAGACATTGCTATGGGCGGTTTTGTCACTGAAGATCAGGCTATAAGTCGTGCTCAATATCTTGATCTTGTTTATTCGCAAACAGGAACTTTGTATGATTTACTACCTGATTTACCGCATCCTGGTACTTCCAGCACTTCTACTGCTCCAGTTGCTTCACATGCAGTTGATGGTGTGATTGGGACCACTCATACCCACTCACATTCCATTTCAACTACAACCCCAAAATCCAATCCTTCTAATGTTCAAAATGCTCCGTCTCCTGCCCCTCCCGCCGGTAAAACCTCTGAAGTGAACGTTGTTCAATCTACACCTACCAGTAAGAACAAATCCAAGAAGGGGAGAGGCAAGAATAAGGAGAGTAAAAAAAATAATTAGACTGGGCAAACCAAAACCCCTCCTTTTGAAGACCGGGATAAGCGCAAACCACGCTACCCTTGCCTTATCTATGGTGATGATCACTACACCAAGGATTGTCCGAGACGTGCCGAAGTTACCAAGTTCCTTCAAGGAACCTCGAAACCCTCTACGTCGGCTATCTTGTCTCAACCCTTCCCGTCTCAACAACAAGCTTCATTGGTCATTCACGACCAACCCTTTACCTCTACACAATCCTATGTTTTGATGTGCACAGGTGATTCTAAGAAAGACAATGTTGCCCTTACCACTAGAGCTAAAGACTATACTCCTTCTAAGGAGAAGGTTGACGATTCACCCCCTGATCTGGTACAGCCCTCTCCACCAACTCCACCCACCAACAGTCCTCTTCATCTCGAACAACCGAACCTTGATACAGTGATACGGCCACCCCCAAAAGGTGTCGTTAAGAAATCGGCATTCAATCCTCATGCACGTGCGGCTCAGAACTATAGCATTGTAGAAGATCTGGCCCAAGCACCTTCAACGATGTCTGCCCTTGAAGTCCTTCTGTCTTGTCCTGCACAGCGAAGGGCGCTGTTAAAATCCATAGGTGGAATTGATCCCACAGATACAAATTTGATAGTCTTTGACTTGGACGAACATGTTCCAAGGTTACCCCCACAACTTGCGTTTCAAATACAAGTTGTTGTTGTCGACAAGAGCATTTGTCGGACAGTTATTGATGAGGGTGCCTCTACGTGCGTAATGTATTTTACTTGTTGGAAATCCATTGGCTCTCCCCCATTACAGGAATCACAAAACACTTTGCGAGCCTTCAACGGCTCTGGTTTTAAGCCTTACGGTGTACTTCCATCGTTGCCAGTCACTTTAGAAGGTAAGATCGTCTAGGTTGAAGTGGAAGTTTTTGATACTCCCCTTGATTATAATCTTCTACTTGGACGTAGTTGGGTCGATTCTATGCATGCTGTTGTGTCAACCCTGTTCCGTGTTGTACGATTTCCTCACCAAGGAAAAGTGGTTACGGTTGATCAACTTGCCTTCTTTAATGCGGATACTCGTACTGGCAACGTGTCGTTCATAGCTAAAACCTTAGCGGGATATGAGAATGTTGGAGTCGGTATCTTAAAATATTCTTCGTTAATGGGTACTTTCCCCATACCGCCACCACCCGATATTCCACGCCCGTCAGTTGCTTCCATTAATATGATCTCTATTGTACCTCATAAAATTCACGTGTCTGCTGACCCGTGGATAGTCCCTGATCTTGGAGATCATGTTCGTTTCGGCGACGTTATGCCGTTAAGTCCGGTTGAGGCCACTTATCAAGCCATTCAATCGAAAAACCTTCCTACTTCTTCTTTTGATGAGTTGTCTCCTGATCCTTTCTGTGTCGTCTTCCCCACTGATGAGATGATCATGTCTGTTATGGAAGACACCCCTTGGGACAATGGGCATCATCGTTCCATATTGTTTCTGGAACAACAGACTCTTGAGAATTATCAGCGGATTTTGACTCCGTCGATCGTTGTTGTTATATCCACGGTTTCCCAATCTACACAAGATGTGTTTGCGGAAGGGAACCTCAGTAACATTTCGCCCACGATACCCATAGATATTTTGGTGAAACCTGGAATCGTCGAGAACGTTCATATTGGAGCTTCGTGTTCTCCCAAAGAAATTGTCACTTACACTTCCTTGTTTAAGAATTTCGTGATATCTTTGCATGGAGTTACGAAGAGATGCCGGGTATCGACCCTGCTATTGTGGTACACGAAATTAAGACATACCCCGGAGCCAAACCAGTCCGGCAGTGCCTCCGTCCTGTTCATCCACGTAAAGCCGCAGCCATTAAACTTGAAGTTGAAAAACTTCTTAAAGCCGGTTTTATTTATCCCGTGGCCTTGACAGAATGGGTTTCTAACCCAGTACTGATTGATAACAAAGGTGGTAGTATACGCGTTTGTGTTGATTATCGGGATATCAATAAATCTTGTCCAAAGGACAATTTTCCAACCCCTTTCGTTGACCAGATCGTCGACGACTGTGCCGGCAGTGAAATATTTTCCCTCATGGATGGATTTTCCGGCTATAATCAAATCAATATCGCTCCTGAGGACCAACATAAAATGGCCTTTATTTGTCCTTGGGGTACTTTTGCCTACAAGAAACTCCCCTTCGGTCTGAAGAACGCAGGTGCTACATTCCAATGTGGTATGTCTTACGCATTTCACGATATCAAGCATATTGTTCAACCTTATTTGGACGATTTGCCGGCTCACTCTTTACGTCGAGTCGATCACCCTAAACATCTCCGAGCAATTTTCGTTCATTGTCGATTCTATCGCATTCGTTTGAATCCTCATAAATGTGTCTTTTGCGTAGAATCCGGCCATCTCCTTGGTTTCATTGTTTCACGCCATGGGATTCGGGTAGATCCTATCAAGGTCGAGGCAATTCTTAATCTTCCTCCTCCTTCTTCTTTACGCCAGTTACAAAGTTTGCAGGGGAAAGCAAACTTTCTTCGTCGCTTCATCCTGAATTACGTTGAGATTACTCAAGGTTTTACACGTCTTCTAAAGAAAGGTTCCGAGTTTGTCTGGGATAAAACTGCTAACGATGCTTTCGAAGCCTTGAAGTTGTCCCTCACGAAAGCTCCTCTTCTTTTCCCTCCTGATTATAGTAGGGATTACTTTCTTTGTCTAGCTGCGTCCGAGTATACTATCGGCATGGTTCTTGTTCAAGAGGATGATGCCCACGATGAGCATGTTATATATTACTTGAGTCGAAGTTTAACTTCCATAGAAATTAAATACCAACATGTTGAAAAGCTGGCCTTGGCTGCTGTTCAAGCAGTTCAATGTTTTCGTCATTATATTCTCGCCAGGAAAACTACCGTGATTTCACATTGTAACCCCATGCAACATATATTGACTCATCAATTGCTGGGGGGAAAATACTCCAAGTGGATTGTTATTCTCCAGGAGTTCGATTTGGAATTCGATCGAGCCACATCAAAGAAATCCCTAGTTTTCACTGAGTTAATTTGTGATTTTCCCCACACTGCCACGGAAAAGGTAGCAGTCGATTTGTTACCTGAAGAATCACTTTTCCTTATCAGTACCAATGATATTTGGTACGAAGATATCATTATATATCTCCAAACTCAAATTTTCCGGCCTGCTTTTTCTAGTGCCGAATGACGTCGCATCCGTTATCAAGCACGTCATTATATTATCCTTGGTGATACACTTTACCATCGAGGTATTGATTCTGTGTTTCAGCGTTGTTTGAATTTTGAAGAAGCTGAGAAATCTTTGAATGACTGCCATTCAGGAGCATGTGGTGGTCATATGTCTGGGTATGCTACTGCCCAGAAAATTTTACGTGCAGGTTACTTTTGGCCTTCCTTATTCCATGACTGCATTACTACTGTTCAGAAGTGTCATGCCTGCCAGACCTATAATCAGAAGATTCGGTCGCATCCTGCTCCCCTTCATCCTGTAGTCTCAGTAGGTCCTTTCGCTAAATGGGGCATTGATTTCATGACATGTCACCCTCACTCGGCCAGGGGGCATGGGTACATTATTGTAGCTGTTGATTATTTTACTAAGTGGGCCGAGGCGATGCCAACATTCGATAATACTGGGAAGACTGCAGCGTTATTTCTTTTCAACCATGTCATCACTCGTTTTGGTGTTCCTCGGGCTATCATTACTGATCATGGTAGTCATTTTAGAAATAATATGATGTCTGAACTTACTGAGAATTTGGGCCTTCGTCATGATAGCTCAACACCCTATTATCCACAGGCTAATGGCCAGGTCGAAGCCATCAATAAGGTTCTTATAACTATGATTCGACGGATGATAGGAATCCATAAAACCAGCTGGCACACAATATTATTTTCGGCATTGTGGGCATATCGGACATCTGTTAAGTCTGCCACGGGATTCACGCCTTTTCGATTAGTTTATGGCATGGAAGCCATTCTGCCAATAGAATGTGAAATACCATCTTTGAAGCTAGCTATAGAGCTTTTACGTAATACTTCTACCGAAGAGGAACGTCTGTTGTATTTGATGCGATTAGACGAGACTCGCCGTGACGCTACTTTGGTAATCGAAGCCCAGAAGAAACGTGTTAAGGCACAGTATGACAAACATGTCAAACCTCATGTCTTCTCTGAAGGAGATCTTGTTCTTTTGTATGAACAAGATAAAGATGTCTTAGGAGCTGGGAAATTTGAACCAATGTGGCGTGGGCCTTATATTGTTAGCAAAGTTTTGGAGAAAGGAGTGTATGAGTTAGTTGATTATGATGGTGTACCTTTGGGTGAACCCAGAAATGGGTTGTACTTAAAGAAGTACTATGCATGAGTCAATTGTGCATAAAGTACTTGTATTTTTATGTATCATACTGAGTGTGTGTGGTATTTTTAGTTTTGCGTTTGACGTTATTTGGTCTCTACCCTTACGTGACGTTGTGTTTGATTTCCAGATGTCGGAGTATTCGCTACCTTATATTGGCTTCGCCGACAGTGCTAGTCGTAGTACTCGGAACCTAGCTTCTGCTGCCTGGGCAATCTATGCCCCAACAAATGAGCTTATATCTTTACGAGGTGTATGTCTTGGCCAAGCAACCAACAACATAGCAGAGTATAGCGCCGTGATTGAGTTATTGGTTGATGCTATCTCTCTTGGAATTCGTCATTTGGTTGTGTGACTTGACTCGTAGCTAGTGGTGCTACAGCTAAGTAATGTCTACTCTATTCGAAGTCCTACATTATTAAGAGTTTATTTGCGAATTCGCCTCTTGGAACGACATTTTGATCATATTGAATATCAACACATTCCGAGAATTCTTAATACATTAACAGATTCTTTGGCTAATTACGTATTAGACAGACATTTGAACAATTTATAAATCAAACACATTAAAATGTACACAAATGTAAAAGTAAGCCGGTAGAACCCATGTATATATATATATATATATATATATATATATATATATATATATATATATATATATATATATATATATAACGATCAAAGTTTGTTTTTTTACAAAATGTGTCCGAAGACCAAAATATAAAAAATGGAAGCTCATGGCTTCTACATAACGATATCATGACATCAATGATGTTCACGATAGCACACTAATGTCCTAGCCACTCTGCGGAGCAAGCGACCCATAGAGGCAGAGACCCCCACGGTGTGACGCTGATCGCGTCGTGGAATCTCCTCTAAAGGCATATCTGGAACATCAGTCATCAAACCCTCTAGGTTTTTTTCCACTGTCAGATAGTCCTCGGCATACTGAGGGACTGCTACCGCTGCCTCTCCTCGTCTCTGGATAGGAGAACTACCAGCAGGTCTATATGCCCCAACGTCTGTGTTGTCAATACAAATTTGGTGTTAGTCTTTGGGTACAACTATAAAACAAAAACATTTAAATATGTTAAAAATACAAAAACATTTAAAAATTAAAATCGGTGGACTTCTTACCAATATCTCCCCACTGTGCATCTTTAGGAAGTGCAAGGTCAGGATCACCATGGAAATCCAAACCCGTGTATGCATAATCTTCTATCATCAGCACTTGGCCTTGAAGCCAGTCGAAGAAGGTATCGCCATACCTGATAATCGGTCCTGCCACATGACGTGCCATGAGTTGACACCATCGTAACATCCGTGGATCTCTGGGACCCGGAAAGTGCCACTCAGCCTGAAGCATAAACACGGGGACCCTCTCACAGAAGAAAGACACCAACAATGATCCATATCCGAACTGTTTTAGATTTCCACGCCTGCATTTGGTTAGTTGTTTCTTGAGGTTGCGTAATACTGCGTCGGCCCAATTGAAGACCCTAGGCTCAATACACTCGATGGCATACTGAAAATAGCTCTGTAGAAGCATATGCGGAGCAGCACTCCCTGCCATCCAAGCAATGGTAAAGAGAATCGTGCGGAGAGTTATATCTCTGACTCCCCAAATAGCCACTTTCCCTTTCTGACGTTCAGCCTCAGGCACGCAGTACTCCCTGCAATACTCACTCATTTTTAAGCCACCCCTTCGATTACCAGTCAAACTGACATAGGACCCTCTCCTGGATAACCCAGTCAAGAAATAAATGTCCTCAATGTCGATGGTCAATGTGTGAGCTCCGACATTAAAAACTTATTGATGTGGATCCAACATCCGGATTAAGTATTCCAACAATCGAACTTGGGCTCTCATGCCCAGTATGCGGAAATACTTTAAGAGACTGCAATCTCTTAAGGCAGCAATAGTCGGAGGGTGATTTTCGGCATTTGTATTATCTTCCTCGTGTTCGCGTTCTCTCCATTCGAGCACCATTATGATGGTTATAAACCTGCATGGGGAACATGTGAAGATAATTAAAACTCTCTTTCATGGAATAAATCATTTTTATTGGCTAAACATTACAAACTTTTTTAAACTTTGCGTTGTTCGCAGGTGGCCTATGGCACACAGTGCGAACTTCTCGCACTCTGCCTTAGGCCTACCTGCGAGAATCAAGTATTCTCGCAGGCCCCGTATGGGCAGCCTGCGAGAACTCCTGTTCATGCATAGGGTTTAACAAATGAACTTGAAATTTAACTTTTAACCAATGGAAACATAAATTTAAACCATGAAAAGCTAGAGAATGAAGAGCTTACCAATATGATCCAGACGGCTCGTGGAATGATTGCCCGAAGCTCCCAGAATTCAACACTGAAGGTAGAAGGTAAAATGGAGTTTTTTGCACTCAAATGGTAAAAAGGGAAAATGATATGGTAAAATGAATTGGGAATTTATTTTATTTACTTTTTACCATAGTAAAAGTGGGTTTTTTCATGTTTATTCATTATTTAACCCATTTAACCCTAATTACTAATACGAAAGTGAGTAAAATGACTTGCAGGTACCCAATGCGGATGATTATGGACAAAAAACTTTTACGGTGTGGTGTGAATTTGTTCTTTTTTCTATGGTTTTGACTTGAAACCTCGAGTGCCTTTTATCCATTCTTGCGCTTGCAAAAAATAGAAGAACGTGATCGAGCGTTGTTTTATCTCTTTTCCGGGCTCGTTATGGTTACACGAAAAAGGAACCCCCCTGGAGTTAACTTTAAGCTCTTTTCAGACTCTCTAAACATGAAAAGATTGCCGAGCAATCTTGCTATTTTCACGCTCGTTAAAGTATTTGAAGTTAGGCGTCCTTCGAGCGATAGTTTAACCCTTTTTCGGTCTCATTGGACTATTGTACGAAAAAGGAACTGAGAGATTTCTATTTTAAGTGTTTTTCCAAACTCTATAATCTTGAAAAACCTTCGAGTTTACTATCTCTGGACTCGTTAAACAAACATTGACAGACCCATGATGGGACCGAACCACTCCTTCTTAGGGTTCGTTAAAAATACTCCGAGGGACTCGTCCGAAGGATGAGCTTATATCAACAAGCATATGCGATCCTCTTCAAGCTTGTGTAAAAATAAAGAGGTACTTGCCAAAAATGGTGGGGGAAAATTTGGGAAAGGGATATGTTTCATCTTTGTGTTAATTGGCAGTAAGTGTCGCTCTTGAACATGACACCCCCTGTTCATCATTTGAAGCTGGTTTGGGAAATCCATTTGTCTCTCATTCGATTTGATAACAAGGTCTTTCCATGTGTCGTCTTTGAGTCAATGCTACCAAATCATTGGTCGTGTCATTCATATGTTCAAGAGAAGTCCAAACCTCTATTGAGTCGGACATCTACAGTTATCCTTTCATTCTGTGTCGGCCTTCCCTGTGTCCAAAGTCCAATTGCCACATACTTTGTTTCACTTTCAAACTCTGTTACTCATTTCGTGTCACTGATGGGGGATACATTCAAGGCCCTCCTGTGACGAGTCTTGTTCTGTCGACTTCAGCACATTATCCGGATTCAAGACTTAGAAATTATTTAGTACCTTGAAGCCTGCATGCCTCAATGGCAAGTTTCTCGCTTTCGACAGTGGGTTTACATCATTGACCCCTGATCGAGAGATTCCATCGGGTGTTCGACATCAACTCATTTATTCACAGTCGATGGATTGTACTATAGTACCTTGGGAGTCATTGACATCAATGGTGATTTTCCTCTCACTTGTTAACGGTATACATCAATGATCGGTAATCAAGTGGTTTCTACCATGTTCGACTTCGACACATGTAATCACATGGTCAGATTCGTACTTTGGGCGATAAGATTGAAGACCCTGGATATTGTCTTTACGATCCAGGTTGCGATGGAGTATGTATATTTTGCGACACATAGATCCACTGTGTATGTTTCGTGGCTATGTCGTCTTGGTTAAACATTTGTCGCACAGATCCACAGTGTATTCAGGTGGCTGTGCTATATTTGGACGGCATGGATCCACAGTGTATGATTGGTGGCCATGACCTTTGTTTATGATGTCATCAGTCTATGATCTGAGTATGGGAATGCCTACCTCAGGAATTGATATACATGATATACTGCTAATGCTTAGATGTTTGCAGGTTTCTGATTAGATGTGCTCTTGGTTCTTGACACACACATGCAGCTTACAAAGTCTATTGACTGTCACTGGTTCCACTCTCAGACTTTGGGGGGCATCCTATTATCCACATTTTTGGTCATCGGAATGATGTCATGATAATGTCATGATGATGGAGAATCAAACTCTTCACTAAGAACAATTTCTTGGGAAAAGTTACACTTATCTAGCTCCAGAAATCATGTTTTCAAGAATGTTCACAAGCTACCTATATGTTCTCCTGCGAGAATGCCTGATTCTCGCAGGCTGTCTCAAGCTGGGGTGCGAACTTCTCGCACTGTACTCATGGTTAGGGTGTGAACATGTTCTTAAAGAAAGAAAAAGGATAAGATCTCGAACCTTCTAGAAGGGAATCTTCTAGAAGGATGAGTTGGCTTTCGAATGGTTGGCAAAGTACTGACTTTCCAGATATCTTGGGATCATTCCCTATCCAAGTAACTAATCTATATTTTCCTATATATTGAGGAGATTGCTCATGGAAAAGGTTAGAATAAAATTAGCAAGAGATTGATTGGAGAATTAGTGCAAGACTGTATGGAGGATTGATGCTACAGCAGCAAGAGACAATAGTAAGGTCATCATATGTGGTTGATTTTCTTCATGCATGAGCAAGTGTGTGTGTCAGAGCTAGGAGCCATCGAAAAGAGACCTACGACATCAAGGCTCAGGTTGTAAGTTTCACTTTCAATTAATTCAATACAGTAATATGTCCCTTTCCCATAAAGATGATGTCACTTTATTACATAATTACTTGATCATATGTATAGACTAGCCATTGAATATATTAATTTGCCTTTACTTCGATTGGTTTGTACTGTTGTGATCTGAACGGTGCAAGAGCATTGGAGCGAAGCTTGGAACAACAGAGATATAAGGAAAGTGTTCATAAGGTATGTCCACAATCCTTACTTCTTAGTTCGTTCAATAGGTTAGGTCTAGGGAAAGTGTATTATTCTATCCTGTTTTGTTCTAGATCCAGGTGGATCTAGGGAGATTGGTCTGTGTCCGCACTCACGAATTTATCCTGAAACACCCCTTACTCTTTTCTGACATGTTACCCTTGATCATTTTTCATAGCTTTCCAACTCTTGATTTTCTTAGTACCCCTTTCTTGGTTACATGGAACGATTGTCAAAATTTTATTTTTCTTAGTACTCGTTTATATCTGTTGATGAGTCACTCATTTTTATGTGGCATAGGTGATGAATTTATCTTTTCTATAGTACCCCTTGATATTAGGTGAATTTTCACCCTTACTGAGTTGGAATAGCTTTCAACCTCTTTATTTTCTTAGTACCCCTTTCTTCTTGTTGAGAGGGCATGGGTTTCAAA
>ML827045.1:0-14462 GCA_009831015.1 Picea engelmannii
CTTTTCAAGCAATTGTACCTCCTCCTCTGTGGTCAATCTAGGGTATAATCTCACTGATTCAATCTGATCCACTATCGAAAGGTGTAATTCTTGTAAAAAGAGCTAAAATGTCTCATAGCTTCTGCCTTTATAGCTTCCTGCCCAATATGCACTTGATCTGATTCATCCTTAACTTCCCATATGTGTTTTCTGTTTCGCCTAAAGCCGTCATACTTATGGAAATATTTTGTATTCTTGTCACCCGACCGGATCCAAGTAGCCCTGCTCTTCTGACGCCACAATTCCTCCTTGGCCAGTAACATCTTGTTCCTGTCTTTTTCAAGTATATTTAATCGGTTAAGTGAACCAGTCTCAAGAGGATGATCAACACTTTCTTTAATCAGGGTGACGATTTCTTTTTCAATCTGAATGTAATTCTGTTGTTCACTTTTCTTCTTACTCACTAACCACTTTCTCACCCTAGCTTTCAGGGTTTTTAGCTTCCCAACTAATCTAGATTGTGCCCCGCCTCTCGTGGTCTCATGCTGTGCATTCCACACTTCTTTGACCAGATCCCTGAAACTATTGTCCTTCAACAGAGCCAAATTAAACTTGTAAGGATAGGACACTGACTTGAAACCATAATCTAGTTGAAGAAGTATTGGTGCATGGTCAGATATGTAAGAATGGTCGACCCATGATTTAAAAAGAGCCGAATCATTAAGAAGCTCAACTGAAGCATAGACTCTATCTAACTTTTTATTTATGTTATCCGCCCCCATCTTGCAATTGTTCCAAGTAGGTAACACCTCCGTAGGTTTGACATCAATTAAATGATGTCTCAAGAACATGTCTCTGAAAAAAACCTCTTGTGAATCTAACAAGGTCGAAGCCCCCCAAACTTCATCAGTACCAGTTGTGAAATTAAAATCTCTAGCAATAATAAGATTACTCAGATCAAGAACTCCATTAGCTTCCAAATTCTCCCAGAATAATATGCGATCGGAGCACGGACCATAAACATTTATCAAGCTAATCCTTCTTTTATCAGGGATGTGTACACCTATCGATAAAATACCACCAGCACATAAGAAAGGTTGTAGATCCAATAAATTTGGATTCCACGCCACCAAGAGACCTCTCGACTTTCCCACCGAGCTCACATCAGAGAGCATCCAGGAGGGACACAAAACAAACATATACTTCCTAGATTTTTCATCATCCACAAGAGTCTCCTGGAGAAAGATTATATCTGGTTTAGTGGTAGATATTAACCTTCTCATAGAGGGCAGTTTTAGTCCCCCCCCACCCCTCTAATATTTAGGGTGAGGAGGATCATGACTTAGCCCTAGCTAGGGATTTCATGCCTCTAAGCGCCCCCTTATCCAAAGAAGAAGAAGATGGTAAGTTTGTATTAGAAGAGCCCAACTCTTGTTTCTTCCAAGCACTCCTTGTTTTAATAGGAGATACCTCAGAACTCAGGCCCCTCCAGGCCAATTTTCTACCAAGGTTCGGTCTATCGGACAACAAATCATCACCAGAGTCACAGTTTGGGTTAACAAAAACATCCGATCCCCAAAAATTATGAAGATGGATCGGACCAGAAGACTCCCGCAGAGGAGTAGCTAAAGACTCACTTACAAGAGCCAGGGGAAGGTCAGAAACAAACGGTAAAGGAGTAGGGTTTGGTTGAGAAGACAAAGCAATAGGAGGAGGATCTAGAGGGGCTAAAGTCTCAGGAAACTGAGAGGCATTAATAGATCAAGGCAGGGTCTATTCATAATTCCCTAAGGCCGCTTCCCTATCAACTGAATCCATCCCCTTCCCTTTATCATCCAATGAGATTGCAAGTAACAAGGAAAAATTTACCAGGAAATCCCTTTCCCATAAGGAGAGCTTTAAAAAAATAGAGGGACAAAATAATTTGAGTTTACCAAGGAGTGTACTGGTGGTGCCATCCTGAGGCTCATCCAAGCCCTCTGTAACACCACCTCCCAACGAGCTTTGGCCTTCCAAGCTTTCCTCCATATAATGTAGGTCTAGTGAGCCAAGATTCTGATTGTCTTCCTCCTCAATGGGGCCAAAAGCAGAGTGGAAATCCTTCCTTAAATGGCTTGTTCACCTGCAGGAGGTGCATCTAAAAGGCAGACCAAGATAGTCCAACCACTGAACCGATACATGACCTCTCCACTCCAGTTCAATAGATTCCATTAGTCCCGCATGAAAGTCTAACTCGACCAACACTCGTGCCAATCATTTGTTTGTCGAAAGAAGACAAGATTCATCTATTTTCAGGAAGCGATCGAGAAAATTCCGAATGATCATTAGCACTGGAACATTCCAAAGATTCAATGGCAATCCTGGTAACAACACCCAAACATGTTTGTAACTGAAGTATTCAGTTACCGGATTAAAGCCTATTCTCCACCGTTTCAGCATTAAGTTGCCACCCTTGTAGTCCCAGAACAAATTTAAAAGGCTCTCCGCATCTTCAGGGGTTTTAAAAAGTAGACTAAACCATCCGCAAGGTAGAGTCATAAAGGTCGGAATATAACCAAACCGAGGGAGCCAAACCTCCTTCATCTAGTCCTAGAAGGTTAAATTGCACTTGTGTTTATAAGAGAAACGTCCTACCAAGGCACACAATACAAGTTGACATGTTTCCTCAAGATCGACGTCCATGCTAATAGCCAGACGATGATGCGAATTTTTCGGCTTCCAGGATTTTGCAGCCTTCCTAGGGCTATGTACCTTTAAACTCTCAGCTCCACACTGATAACTTGTTGTGGAGGGACCCTTGGAAATCCTTGTGTTCACATGGTTTAAACCGCTTCCAGTCTTAGTGCCTGTCACCAAATTCTTTCCCGCCCGAGCTTTGTTAGAAGTTGTAGGCAGGTCACCTACAGAAGGAGACTAGGAAGGTTGTTTGTTCAAAACTTTGCTGTCATTGAGAGCTTCACTAGGAAAACATGAAGTAGATAGCACCGCAAGTGACTGTTCAAAGTGGTTTAATGGTTTTCCTAAATGCCTCTGACCAACACTTAAACCACATAACTCATCTATTGTCTTGAAAAGACCCTCACAGTCCTAGTCCTCCTCTTCGAATGCGGCCAATAAACCGCTAGCTTCAAACTCCATCCTAGGAGTTGCCACCTTAACAACTTTCTGCGAACTTTGATCCTTCAGACCGATCACAACTCGTGGGCCCCTTCCTCCAGAGAGTCCCAATAAACTAAGCAATAAAGGCTAATAAAGAAGGTCATCAAAACACTTAAATAAGATGCCAGAGAGTATAAAGAAACAGACCTGGACCCCCCCAAAGATAGCTGAGAAAACACCACCAATGGAGTCCAGCCATCAAGTGACAAACCGACGAAAATAGAGGAGATAAGAGCTCACGATTCCCCAGGGAAACTTACTAGTAAGAAAAAAAAAGAATAGGCATATAAAATCGTCACTAAAAGACTTACCACCAAAGATAGTTGGGACATCACAAGGTTCCCTACTCCAAAAACCTGAATAACCAGTTTCTAAAACCGGAAATCCGCCATGATAGTCGACGTAAAATTAGAAAAAAAGCCAAATAGGGTATCCCACCAAAACCTAAATTCAAAAAAACCCCTATGCTCCATCACTCTCTTGCAGAAGCCATTTTGAGTTCTTCGATTTGCATTGGTTTGACTGTATTATATAATGTGAAACTAATTTGAATGTTGTTAATAGGAGTGAAATATATCGATAAGAATTGACTCAACAATTAGTTTTTATCTTATTTATTGAGGATTTCATGGATGAAATGATACACCATTGGTTATACGAACACTCTTGCCCCTTTAGGTTGTTCTTAAATTCTCATTTTTAAGACAAACCATGACTATGGTGTTGGGAATTTAACATGAGTGAGTCGTTGCTAAAGAAAATCAATTCAAGTAACTAAGGCTATTCATATTGAGTACGTAGGTTTAATATTAGCCTTAGCTTAAAGGGAAAGTAAAAAGTAGAGAGTGTATACTGCCTTACAAATTGAATAAGCAATAGTACAATACAAAACATTGCATATTAAAAGTGAATGTAATTACATTTTGACAAATTGAATAAGCAATAGTACAATACAAAACATTGCATATGAAAAGTGAATGTAATTACATTTTGACGATCTATATAAGAAGTAGCCATTGAAATTCAAGTACTTCCTACTTTGTTATGTTTTGCTTCAATATCTCAATGTTCTTGATTGATTTTCTACCCTAGTGTAAGAGGTGGGATGATATGATGAGCCTTCAATATTAATGCATCGAGAGAAGAGATTTCAAGAGTAGGAAGAGAGCTTATCTCCATTGCATGATGGAGAATTTGTATGCACCTTGGATCGCTTCCCCTTTTTCAAAATATCCTTTGGATTAGAATGCTTGCCCTTTTCTTCACTAATTGACATGGCTTGTAGTGTTTTTGCTTCTTTTGGAACAAACTCTTGATGACCTTGAATCATGCTAGGGGGTTCAATTTCAACCTTGAGATTTTTTGAATTGGATCCCCCTCCACCTTCTCACTTTCTTTTTCCATATTTTTGAGGCTTTCAAGGGCATGCTATTGATGTTCACTTTGGACGCTCCTTATTGGGTTATCTTTGGTTGCTAGAGTGGCTTAGACTATTATTTTTTGCATCTGTTGTTTATTGGCCTAAATGGGTTTTGCTCCATTTCACTTGGAGAGTTCATAAATAGTTTAGGAAGAGTTTTATTCTCATGATTATTTTGGATTTTTTTAGAAAAATCTCGTACTTATGGCAAGAGTTTCACTTGAAAGGAAGTTGTTCATAGTCTAACTTTTGTTGGTGGCTCTAGTTGTCCATATTTATTTGGAATGCCTTTGGAAATTCCTCCAAATCCTTTTTCCACACATATTTTGGCACAAGAATATAGTTTTCCTTGACTCAACTTGGTCAATGTAATGACCAGTTTGTCCCCCATAGATTTGAAAGTGCCTTAATCTTATAATAGTAATGGGAGGTGGGGCAACATTACCCATACAAGAGCTGCTATAATCTCTTGTTCTAGGTTGAAATCAAGGGACCAATGGGTTAAGAGCACTCCACGAGATCCCATGAAGTAAGTATCTAAGTGAAATATTAGATTTTGATCTTCCCTATCTTGGAAAAAGAAAGCATAAAACCCTTGACCAACAACAAATAGAAATACCTAGCCCTTTATCGTGGCTGACCAATGATATGCTTTCCATGTCTTCATAACCTTTGGGCTAGGCCAAAGGCCTATAAAATTTCCGATCGAAGATGGCTATGATAGAATGGGTGCTTTTCTTCTTGGATACGGGGACTAGAGTTCTATATGGGGATGAAGTCCAGTGATTTGATGAGTTTCTCTGATCGAGATTATTTGTCCAATTTCAAGGAACTGACCAAAAGTTTAAATGTTTCTATCTCAAAAGAGAGTGCCTCCTCCAAATCCGACTAGATGGATGTGGTTCACATTTTCACTCTTGCGATTTGAGGTGGTTCTATCTTGGTTTTGTCTTGCAAACAATCTCCACAACGCTTGAAACTACACAAATGGAGCATTGATCTAATCTACAACAAGAAGGAACAACACACTGATCTTAATGCTTAATATTTGTAAGCTGAACATGGTGGTTAGGGTAAAATCTAGCGACAGGGGGGAGCTCGACCTCATGTTGTTGCAAATCTCCATTAGGTTATAACAAAGTATAATAGTTTTTGTTTTTAACAATGAAATATTGAGTCATTTGTAAACTTTTGTTCTTGCCTTTTCTTTATAAACCTTTCCTTGGAAATTTAAGTATCGTAGATGGATTCAATGTTTTTTATGTGATCTATAAGATCAAGTTATTGTTTATAGTCATTCAAGAATTCAAAGTGAAGAAGAAGCATGCCATGAGATTTTGGACATTTTTTCAATAAGGAAAAGCATTCGGTTATCTTCGATATACATAGGATTTACTCTCCATCTCAATAAAAATTTGGGACAATCACCTTTTATCAGGTGAAACACTTTCTAAATTTAGAGGTTTCTCAAGTTGAATGAATGCAGTGTCATCGATCCATATCATCAATATGAATTAAGAAAGTTGGGGGGAATTTGTTCCCCCCTCCCTTGTTACATCATAACATTTGGGGAGGGATGAATAGATAAAACCCCCTCCCTTGTCACATCCTAACATTTGGGAAGGGATGAGTAGATGCACACCCCTCCCAATGTCACCCCTTACTCGTTACTTATGACATATTGGAGGATTCAATGTCCTGTACTAATGCCCTCCAAAATTTGATGTGGGAACTCTTACGTTTTAATGAAAAATGGTTTATTTAGGATTGGGGTCTTGGTTTTCTCATTTGTTTTCCTTCTTCTTGAATTTCACTGAAGTGATCATTCTCTAAACATGTGGTTTGAGATTAAGATTAGGGTGGTTGATTCTAAAGCAGAGACTCTTGACATGGAACACTATTATTGTTGCCCCTTTGTAGTGGAGGAGGTTAGAGGTGTGACAATATCTCTACAACAATTCACGAATGAAATCGTATTAGTGTAGGCCAATGTGACTCGCTCAACATTACTCTTAAATATGGAGAATCCAATTTGAGTCCATTACTAAACAATCCAATAAAGTTCATGATACGTTCAATGTTGAAGTTGGGAAACAAATTTTGGAACTTAAAGATTGGAAGAAGGAATCCCACTTGCCATATCCATTCTCTAGATGAAATATCTAGAGTTTGAGGCCTCTCTCTCTACGATTCAAGATACGTTGGCTTGGGTGACTAGATTTGTCAACTTTCCTTAGGTTATCCTATTGGAAACACTTGCCACCAAGAGAACCTCGACGACTCTCATGAATAATTTGTTTATGTGACTTGTGGAATTTGTAGTTGTTGAAATAATGTAACTGCAAAGTGTATTCTAATTATTATTGATATATTATTCATTGGATCAATCCCCATTGTGGATTGATCATGTCGGCTATTGTAAAGGACCAAATACCCTTTTGTGGATTGGTCAAAATGTAATTGTAATAGGCAGAAGAAGTTGGCCCCAAAATATATTAAAGAGGCCCCAGAATATACTAAAGGTGGTTATAACCACCCAGAAGGAGAAGTCGGCCCTGCCAGTGAAAAGACACCTCCACACGTGCTAGTGTTGTTTAAATAAGGAGGCTAGCGCCTCAGTTAGACACACTCACTTGTTCATTGAGAGACAAGTTTCAGAGCTGCAGTTGGAGAAGAGAGAGAGAGAGAGGCGCATCCTTGGGAGAGGACTTTCTGTATTTGTTTGAGTTATCTCTTGGCATTGTATTGGCTATCTACAATAAAGAAGTTTTGTTGGGTTTTCTCCCCCATGAGGGTTTCCCAGGATAAATGATGTGTCTCTTGTGATTGTGTATTTCTCAGTGATCCTATCTTATGCTATTGTTATTCATTGAAATGCAAAGACCTCTAATAATAGCTTAAACATTAACATGGTATTAGAGCTAAGCTGAAGAGAGCATCTTCCACAAGAGAAAGTGAAAAATGTCACTGTTGTCGTACATGCAAATTATGGATTTTTGTTGGTGAGGTGTTTCAGCCCTAAAACCATCTAGAAAAGTGCACCCTCCCTCAAGGATCACTTTGGCATCCTCAGCGCAACTTTTCAGTGGCTAGATCTCCCGGAAAGTGAAACCCTAGTTTCATAAAGTGCCAGAAGTACCAGAAAATCAGAGTACCAGAAGTACCAAAAGTACCAGAGTACCAGAGGCACCAGAAAACCAGAAGCACCAGTCCAAAAATCCATAAATGAAGCAATCATCATTGGAAAAGAAGAAAATGGCTTGTATAAGCTAAAGGGTCACTCAAAAGCTGCCATGGCCCACGCCATTGAGAATCCATGTAAACTTTGGCATATGACATTAGCTCACATCAACTACAAGGCACTACCATACGTATGCAAAGCTGTCACAGGTCTACCAAAACTCAAGGTTGACCATGAAGGCATGTGAAATGGATGCGCACAAGGGAAGAACATCAAGAACCCTTTTCCGAAGAGAGACAACAAAGCATAAGGAGTCCTAGAACTCATTCATTCAGATGTGTGTGGCCCAATGCCATCGTCCTCCATTAGTGGGTATGTATATTATGTATCATTTATTGATGATTATTGTCGTAAGACCTGGGTGTATTTTTTGAAATCTAAAGATAAAGTGTTCAACAAATTCAAGGAATTCAAAGCCTTGATAGAGAATCTTTCTGAAAGAAAGATCAAGATACTCAGGTCAGATAATGGAGGAGAATGCACCTAAAAAGAGTTTGTGAACTTCTGCAAAGATGTTGGGATCAAGAGGGAACTCACTACTCCCTATAATCCTCAAAAAAACGGTGTAGCTGAAAGGAAGAATAGAATGATAATGGAAGTCATGAAGACCATGATCCATGATCAAGATCTTCCAATGTGCTTATGGGCAGAAGCAACAATGACAACTGTATATGTGAAAAACCAATTGTCCCATAGTGCACTTGGGTTCAAGACCCATGAAGAGATGTTCACCGGAAAGAAACCAGAGGTAAGCCATCTCCAAATATTTGGCTGCCCAATATTTATACATATTCCGAAAGAGAAGAGAAACAAGCTGGAACCCTCAGGAAAGAAGGGAATATTTGTGGGATACTGTGAGGTCTCCAAGGCCTTTAGGATTTATATCCCAGGTCACCATCACATTGAGATCAGCAGGAATGTGACCTTCGATGAAGATGCAACGCTCAAGAAATCAAGAAGATGCCAGCTTGAATTATATGAAGAGGAACCCGTAATCCCCAGAATTGCAGAATCAGTGAAGGAGGTTCCTAGAGCTGCAGAACTAGTGAGGGAAGTCATAAATTCCCCTGATGAGGAAATTCTAGAAGATCATGACATAGTATAATTTCAAGAACCTCTTCAGATGATGATCTCCCATAAAACAAATCTTGCTTGGGCAAGAGAGCTTATTCAAGATGGAGAGAAGTATGGTGTTCCTAAAGGAACCATGAGACAGGTGAAGAGACCTAATCCATTCTCCAATTATATGGCTTTGATGTTTGATCTTTTAGAGAAAGAGCCTACTTTCTTTGAAGAATCCATTCAGAAGAAATAATGGGCAGATTCCATGACAGAAGAATACCGATCCATAATAAAGAACGATGTACGGGAAATAGTTCCCAGACCAAAGAGCAAGGATGTGGTATCTTCCAAATGGCTCTTTAAAATAAAACATGTTGCTGATGGAAGTATTGAGAAGTATAAAGCAATATTTGTCACTCGTGGATTTTCTCAAAAGGAAGGCATTGACTATGAAGAGACATTCACTCATGTAGCCAGATACACTTCGATCAGAACCATCATAGCCCTTGCAGCTAAGATGAATTGGAAGTTACACCAAATGGGCGTAAAGACAACTTTCCTAAATGGTGTCATCGAAGAAGAAGTGTATATAGAGAAACCTCAAGGATTTTAATTTGAAGACAGAAAGTCTCATGTCTGCAAGCTGAAGAAGGCTCTGTACGGATTGAAGCAAGCTCCTAGAGCTTGGTATGGCCGGATAGATAGTTTCTCGACGAGCTTGGGCTTTACCAAGAGTAAAGCAGATTCTAAACTTTACTTCAAGGTTATGAATGATGAGCCAATGATATTATTGTTGTACGTGGATGACTTATTCTTAACTGGAGAAGAAAATCTCATCACTGAATGTAAGAAGAGATTCGCCTCAGAATTTGAAATGAAAGACCTTGGCCTAATGCATTATTTCTTAGGTCTTGAGGTATGGCAGAGTCCATAGAGGATCTTCCTTAACCAAGGGAAGTATGCAGTCGAAATCTTGAAGAGATTCGACATGTTAGAGTGCAAGTCCATGAATACACCCATGGAAACGAAGCTGAAGCTGTTGGTCGACACTTTGTCAAAATTGATTGATACCACGCTGTATAGACAGATCATTGGATCAATGATGTACTTGACGAACACCAGACCAGATATTTGTTTTGCTGTGAACACCTTGAGTTAGTTTCTGGTAGAACCCAGACATGTTCACCTAGTGGCTGCAAAACATGTGATGAGGTACCTTAAGGGTACATTAGATTGTGGTCTCAGTTATGATGGAGATCATGATTTCACATTGAGTGGGTACACTAATTCAAATTGGGCTAGAAGTGCTTTTGATAGGAAGAGCACTTCAGGATGCTGTTTTAGTTTGGGATTAGCCATGATCTTGTGGCATAGTAGGAAGCAATCCAACATTACTCTCAGTACAACAGAAGCATAATACATTGCTGTGTGTTATGCTAGCTATGAAGCTATATGGATGCGTAAGTTGTTGACTGGTCTATTTGACCTAGAGATGGAAGCAACCACGATCCTATGTGACAACCAGAGATGCATAAAAATGACAGAAAATCTTGTATTCCATGAAAGGTTGAAGCACATAGAGATCCGATATCATTACATCCGTGACATGGTGCAGAGAGTATCCATAAATCTCCAGTACGTTAGCACAGATGAACAAGTTGTCGATGTGTTGACCAAGCCTCTATCTCGTGTAAAGTTTGAGCACTTTCGAGATAATCTTGGTATAGTCCGAAAGGACCTTCCTCGAAAGGGGGAGTAGTGATGAGATGAGATGTGACTAGTACTGTGCTTCCATCTTAATAGCGGTGACATAAAGCCAGTCTAGTATCTTGCTTCTAGCTTTATTGCTGTTTAGTAAAGAAAGACGATGAGATGAGATGTGACTAGTACTGTGCTTCCAGCTTGATAGCTGTGACATAAAGCTAGTCTAGTATCTTGCTTCCAACTTTACTGCTATGACGTAAAGCAAGACGATGAGATGAGATGTGACTAGAACTCCTCTTCCATCTTGATAGCTGTGACGTAAAGCCAATATAGTATCTTGCTTCCAGCTTGATTGTTGTGATGTAAAGCAAGACGAGTATCTTGCTTCCAACTTGATTACTATGACATAAAGGAAGATGAGTATATTGCTTCTAGATTGATTGCTGTGACGTAAAGCAACACAAGTACTATGCTTCCAACTTGATAGCTGTGACATAAAGCCAATCCAGTATTGTGATGATGAGCTAGCCTCATGCTGTGATGATGATGTATTAGTTTTATACTAATCCATATTGATGCAGATGATGATTGCATTCCTTTGAGAATGATGATGCTACCGATGAGAAAGATTCCGATGATTTATAGATACGCCAGTCAGTGTTCCAAGATGATATTGATGATGCTGTCCTCCTGATGTTGTTGATGATGCAGTCCTCTCTCTCGCCTGATGCTGTTATAGAATACACTTCTTTTTAAGTGGGAGTGTTGAAATAATGTAACTGCAAAGTGTATTCTAATTATTATTGATATATTATTCATTGGATCAATCCCCATTGCGGATTGATCATGTCGGCTATTGTAAAGGACCAAATCCCATTTTATGGATTGGTCAAAATGTAATTATAATAGGCAGAAGAAGAAGACGACCCCATAATATATTAAAGAGGCCCCAAAATATACTAAAGGTGGTTATAACCACCCAGAAGGAGAAGTCGACCATGCCAGTGAAAAGACACCTCCACACGTGCCAGTGTTGTATAAATAAGGAGGCTAGCGCCTCAATTAGACACACACTCATTTGTTCATTGAGAGACAAGTTTGAGAGCTATAGTTGGAGAAGAGAGGGAGAGAAAGAGGCACATCCTTGGGAGAGGACTTTTTGTATTTGTTTGAGTTATCTCTTGGCATTGTATTGGCTATCTATAATAAATAAGTTTTGCTGGGTTTTCTCCCCCATGAGGGTTTCCCTGGATAAATGATGTGTCTCTCGTGATTGTGTATTTCTCTGTGATATTATCTTATGCTATTGTTATTCATTGAAATGCAAAGAACTATAATAATATATTAAACATTAACAGTGGTTAGCATCTAACCATGATTTTAAATTGTGCTTTGGTTTCTTTAAATTATGTATAGTTTATTACTATTAGGACAATATAGCACAATATTATTGCAAGTTTTGGAGAAGGAAAACATACTCTTTTTGCACATTATTTTTCTTGACATGTTGAAGCTTTCCTATAAACTTGGACATATATATTATAGAGCTTGTAATGGGCATTAGTTTTTTGATAAATTTAAACAATTGTTATTTTTTAAAAACTATATTTTGGACACACTATCTTTATATTTCATGTTATAATTGCGTAATGTATTTCTTTATGTAATTTATTGGGCACTTCCCCTTATTTAGAGAATGGTACCCAAGGTAAACCTGATTCTTTATGGCTCAAGGCCACATCAACATCTTAACAACAATCGCTCATGAAGAACAAACATCTTACAAAGTGATATTTGAACCTAGGTAAGAGAGAAACAACTTTTCTTTTCAAACACTCAAACTACACCCAATTGGCATTATTAATTATTTACTTGATTACATAATATTACAATTTAATGTTGATATTATACTCCATGTATGACTAATGGAATTTATACATATCATTTTATTTTCCTACAAGCCCAGAGACAATTAATTTAACATTGTATTATTGCTTATGTTTTTTTGGTTGTACATGTACATGTATTATCCAAATTTAATTATTTTTATTTATGTAAAATTTAATTATTTCATGTTGATATTATTATTATTTTGTTTCTTAGCATGTCCGTGACTTGTGGGACTAGCCTTTGGCTAAGAAACCATAAATCAGGGTCATCTAAGCTGTCAAAATCACTCGGGGATCAGACCCAGCCCGAGCCACACCAACCCTTAGCTAGCTAGATTTTTTAGGTTTCTCATCTTGACTACAACAAGTTTCAAACTTGGGTTTCCCTACCAACGAAATCCTTCAAAACCAATCATGCTAGTGAAATTTGACATTTCATGTTGATATTATACTTTATGATAGCTAGTGGAAATTAAACTAATACCATTCTTTATTCTATTGACACCGAGGTCAAAGGATAATTAATTGAACATTGTCCCATTATTCATGTTTATTCATGTTTCTTCGGTTGTACATGTACACCTATTATTCATATTTAATTATTTGTATGTGTACTTTTCTTTCCAAGAGGTTGCTTAATCAAATGATTAAGAAATAGTAAAAAATTCCCAATTTTTACATTTTAATATAGTACTACCAAGGGCTATGGAAAATAACTTCAATCTTGCCCAAGTTACTGTAGTGTTCTTTTTTCGTGAAGCATTCTTATCATCAACATTCATATTATTCTCTACCTTGAAGCAACAAGGACTATTGTAAATGGATTCCTTCTTTTTAATACTTGCACACAAATCAAAACATTTAACCAAAAGTTTTAGTTACATATTTCATTTAACACTTTTTCTAAACCTGTTAAATACTTACAACACATTTGTTTAACCAATAAAAAAATTTGAGGTCTTATTCGGCCTCATATCGATGTTGTTTCATTTGAAACTTAGTAAACAATTGATATATTTGCATTGTATTATGGTGAAGTATATTAATGCCATCTTTGAGGTTAGCATTAATTCATGACATTAAATGTTTATGTGATTAATCCATATTTATGGCATAGCCATTTTCCCTTCCCTTTGTTATGTGTCCCATGGTGCAGGCTCAATCCCATGAAAAATTTGTCTAGTAGCTAGGGTTGAGTCCCATGTAGAATTTGGCTATCAAGAAACCGCATACTCCTTTACCTGCTCATCCATATTCTAGTCAGGCCCCTTACTAGTGCCCAAATAATATCACTAGTAGAGGCAGCTCATTAGGACATAGTTTCAATCTCTTTAATTTGTCGGCTTCACTGTTCGAAGCTGCCTTTCACATTATTTCTATGCAACTGAATCCTCACCTTTCACGTTCTTGCTCTATAGTTGAATCCTCAAGCTTCCAAAAGATACCACAAGTGACAACTATGTCTGGATTGAAACAAAGGAAAGTTAAATGTAAATTTATGTTTAAGATTGGAATATCTAAATTTTATTTCTCCAAAATATTTGCATTTTCTTTTTGCAACAAAAATAGTCTTATGTTATGGGGAGACATGCAATATTTTTTTACATTTATCTTGATTTATTTTCAGAGGGTGGTGTACATACCAATTTAGAGAAGCTTGTTTTATTGTTGCAGAAGCCATTGATCGAGAAGACAAAGTCCTTGACAATGATCGGAGTATGCAATTTCATTCATTGCCACAAGAAACAATGATTGGGGAGAAAAATACCGAGTTGAGCCTCTAACTATAGTGTGGGGAGGAAACTGTTCCGTTTATAAGTCCATATCCAAGGCAGGGAAATCAGTTTTCTTGCAGTACTCTCTGCGAAGTGGAGACAACGACATATCACAAAGGTAATAAGCCCCAATTTAATTTAAATATGTGTTAGTTTATTTTTATAGTTGTTTAGATATACTAAGTCCAAGATAAATATTTTTCGCCTGAGATGGTACTGTTATTTAATTTATA
>ML827045.1:25958-40647 GCA_009831015.1 Picea engelmannii
ATGGGTTGATTCCACCTACATATCCGATCATGCTCCTATTTATCTTCAAATATATATTGGCACACCAAACACTACACACCCATTTAAGTTCAATCCTGTCTGGTTAAGGGATGATACTTTTGCAAAATTAACAAGAGAAGTCTAGCTGGATAAACATTTTGGTTTAATTGAAGGGACCCAGAGAAGACTTTTAGAAAATCTCTCTTCTAAAGAGTCGGGTCGAATCTTGGTCAAAGGAAAAATTATTAAGAGAAAAGGAATTATTAATAAGATTGGAAGCAGATTTGGAATGTTTATATATACAGAAAAACAATGGCACATTTACTGTTGACTTAGATCAACATTGCAGGCATTTGGAGGCAGAGCACAACATAATCTTATTGGACGAAGAAGAAAGTTGGAGGCAGAAAAGTAGGGTTGCTTGGATAAAGAGTGGCGATAAAAACACCAAGTTTTTTCATAGATTTGAGAGCTATAGGAGAAATAAAAAATATCTATGAGATATCACTGATGATGCTGGTAATGTTCACACGGGACATGAAGCTATAAAAAATGAAGTTGTTAACTACTTCCAATCCCTTTTTAAATATCAAGGGTAGATAGATTTGTGGGCACAATTGGAGACTATCAGTCTTTATCCAAATATTGTATTGGAGGAAGAAGTGTCATCATTAGAGAGAGTTGTAACTTTGGAGGAATTATTAGATGTTCTAAAAGGTTTTTCCAAAGACAAGAGTCCCGACCTAGATGGGTGGACAGTGAAATTTTTCCTTTTCTTCTTTGACATGGTTGGTCCTGACTTACTTGCGATGGTTGAGGATACTAGAATTCGAGGTGAAGTCATTCGCTCGATTAACTCTACCTTTCTTGCACTAATTCCAAAATCCTATCGCCCTTTATCCTTCTCTGATTACAACCCAATTGCACTTTGTAATATATGTTACAAGATGATTACAAAGATCATAGTGAGAAGAATTAGTCCATTTCTCATCTCTCGTACATTGTCCGAGGAACAATTGGGATTCTTAAAAGGTCATCAGATACTG
Organism: Picea engelmannii; assembly: GCA_009831015.1. Classification (NCBI taxonomy): domain Eukaryota; kingdom Viridiplantae; phylum Streptophyta; class Pinopsida; order Pinales; family Pinaceae; genus Picea; species Picea engelmannii. Next base: position 27,005 of record ML827045.1, read on the forward strand.
GATGCCATTGGAACTGCATAGGAGTTCCTTCATAATATAAATGCAAATAAATTACAGGCTGTTATTTTGAAGTTGGATATGAAAAAGGCATATGATTGCACGAATTGGGATTACTTAAGATTGATGCTTCTACATTGCGGTTTTGGTCATCTTATGACTAAATGGATTATGGGGTGTGTGACATCAACATCATTAGCTATTTTGATCAACAGGGAGGCTCCAAAATTCATCAATAGCGGGAGAGGATTGCGACAGGGAAGTCCTTTGTCTCCTTTATTATTTATCCTTGTGATGGAGGGGTTGAGCCTCTCATTGAAATTTTTTTTATGGAAGGACATATGATGAGTATAAAAGTCTCTCGAATGGTAAGAATTCTAGATCTTTTATTTGTGGATGATGTTTTAATAATTTCAAATGCATCTATCACTGAATGGTAGGAAATTCATACTCTATTATATGCATTTTGCAGTGCTTTTGGCTTCGAGATCAATGAAAACAAGTCTACTTTCCACCATTTTGGTGTACAACATGATTTTCTATATCATTTGACTATACTGTTTCATTATGGTATCATGAGTCTATCAGTGGGGTTGAAATACTTGGGTTATTTTTTAAAGATGGATAGTTATAAGGTGGCAGACTGACAACGAATTCTGCAGAAATATGAGCACATAATTTGTCACTGGTGTAACTGCTTTCTATCTTTGGGAGGTAGATTTGTTTTGATTAAGGAAGTGCTAAAAAACCAGCCTGTGTATTGGTTGGCATTGGCCCACATTCTAGTTACAGTCTTGAACCAGATTTGTAAGTTATTTTTCTCTTATCTATTGTCAGGCGCAAAATATCCATCACCCTATCACTTATGCAAGTGGGTGATATTAGCTAGGCCAAAAAGTTTGGTGGTTGGGGGATCATAACATATTTTGTTTCTCGAGAGCCTTAGCTACAAAATCTATTTGGCGTGGTTTGATACATCCTAGTATTTGGCAGAGGGTATTGAAAGATAAATATTTTCCTCACACATCAGTGATAACGTGGTTGCACTTTGCAGTTCCAACTACTCATACCGGTTCACAAACATGGAGGAATTTGTTGAATGCCTTACCTTTGATCGTGCATTGGCTGGCATGGAAACCGAGGGTGGGGGATTCAATCATTATAGGAAAGGATGAAATACTGGGGATGGGAAAGGATTCCTATCTGTCGACGGAGCTCATAAAAAATTTAAATGATAACCAGGTTTATTATCTTTACCAAGCAAGAAGAGTTATGACACATGGCACCTTTTGCACTAATTGGCTCAACAATTTTGACTTGGGATTGGTGGGCAATCTTGCATCAGAATGGGATCATTTTAGACATGGTTTGATTGAAGCGGGAATAGATCTATCTGATAGTCAGGATGAGTTAAGGTGGATGGGGGCCGATTGCACAGGCATATTAACATCTAAGAATGTTTATAATGTGTTGGAAACCGAATTATGTAAGAAAAACAATGGGGGTGTGAGGAGAAAGCTATGGACCTGGGATTGCCCACTAAAGATCAAACTATTTTTGTGGCTTCTCCTTGAATATAAACTGCTTACCTGGAACAATCTTCTCAAGCGAGGATGACAAGGGCCTGGTCTTTGTCTTCTTTGTAGAGGTAATGAGGAATCAACTTTTCATCTTTTTGTCCAATGTCCTTTCACTTGCTATGTTTGGAGTAAAATTTTTACTCATTACAAGCTGGTCATAGGGTGGTCGGGCTCCATAGTGTTGGATTGTTTTGATTATTGGGCTCGAAATAATTATAGTTACTCAACTTTTCCATCTTTCATTTGTTGGTATATCGAGAAGGAAAGGAATTTGGCTATATTTGAATCAAAGTCTCCATCATCGGAGAAGGTTTTCCTTCTTTCTATTGCTTCCGTGGCTTGCCTTTACTCCCAGAAAACTCAGAAATCCATTAGACGATCTGCCCATATCTTTCCCTAACAAAGAATCATTATATGGTTTGATGGGGCAGTGCAAAGGAATGGGGAACAAAGTGGAGCGGGGGGTGTTATAAAGCTCAATGATCACACAGTTTATAGGTGGAATCTCAATTTTGGTGGAGGTACTAAAACAAGAGAAAAACTCTTGGGAGCTTGGGATGTCCTAACTCTGGCTCATAGACTTTCTATTTTAGATATCCACATCATTGGGGATTCAAAAATTGTTATTGTCTGGCTAAAAAATATTGGTTCTCTGCAGGTTATTACCATAGGCTACTGGAAAGATCGGGTAAGGGAACTCATCAAGCACTTTTTTGTCATCACATTTGCTCATGTCTACAGAGAATAAAATCAAGAGGCTGATTTATTATAAAAAAAGGCCATATCAGAGTGTCCTGGAGCTATCACATACAATCAGTGAAATGATGGTCATGAGGGACCAAGAGTTTTTATAAATTTATACTAGTTTATCCTATCAGACTCAAGTTGTTGTGAGGATTTTTTGATGTTATATTGTGGTAAGAATGTAATGTCAAAATCTTATTTTTTTTTACGTTTTATTTGGGATAGTTCTTTTTTGACTGTTATTTTGGATTGTCATCATGGTGGTTTAGAGGTATCTTTTGTATTTAGATACGAGATTTAGGTGGTTTGGCGGTGGAGAAGACACAAGGCAATGCCTTCGTATGTAATGATTTTTTGACTATGTAAACTGATTATATATCTCAATATAATGTGAAATTTTCTTGTGGAAAAAAGTCATGGAGCTTGCGATTTTTTTTGGTAAAATGTGCCTCTGGAGCATGCTAAAAACAACTGTACAATGTTCCCTCACTACATTCATTACTTGTTTTTTTTTAGTATGATGCCATCCAAATGTCATATAGATATTCATGGACCACACACCGCCCATCATATGTGTGGCATGCAACGTTTTATTTTTCTATTAAACACAACCAATTACCAAGTCTCAATAATTGCATCAGCGCCATGTTCAAGATTTGCATAAATGATGATGGATAAGCATTCACAAAATAGAAAAAGAAAACACAATTGCATCCAATCCATTTCAACAACGACGACTACTCTAGAAAGCCAATCCATCTTTACTCTAGAAAGCCAATCCATCTTTCAATACCTAGTAATGACATAAATGTTCGATGCCCACAATTTGAGTAATGACATCAATGTCATCTTCCATGCCCATAATATGAGATGAGCTTTAAGAAAGCAAAGCACTAGACCTCGATATTTTTTCAATTGTATTTTGAAAATTACAATGCATTGAATTGATTGCATCAACACGAGCATTCACATTCAAGACGACCGCAAGATAATTGAGATATTGAGAACTTTCATGTATGCTGTTGAATATATTCTTTAACATCAATGAGAAAGAATGAAATTCTATTTATGAATAAGCAATCTTAACAGAGGCTTCTTGCATGGCCTCTTGCGAATCTCTTGACTATAATGCATGCCATAAACACAATGAATAACTTTATGTTTTAAAGATGGTGACGTTTATTTTTTTTTTAATCCCTATTTTTTCTATTTTCAGAACATTGTTAAAACAAGGGGAGCTTCAAAGCAACAAGCCCCTAGCCCCTCTCTTAAGTGGTGGCAAGCCCCCTCTTAAGTGGTGGGGCTTAATTTTTTTAATCCCTATTTGTATTGTGCTAAATTTTAAGGTAATCATTTTTATTTTTAATTAATAAGATCGTGAAATTTCGATTAATAAGTGGGAGTGGATGTGTGTAAATATATTATAGATGTTTCCATTAACACTAAATTTTATTGTACCTTTCTTTATCAACCACTAAGTATGAGGGTAAATATAAAAAATTATAAGTATAAATATTATATAAATTTTATTTATATATGTATTATATATATGGTTGTAAGTTGGGAAATTTTATTAAATTAGGGAAACCTTGTAGAGATAAGGGAAGGTGCACCTATCTTAGGTGAAAAGGGTGGATATGGAAAATCTCTTCTTTGGAAATCAAATCGATCAAACTCAAAGGAAGCAGGGAGATTGGATTAAGGATTATGAAGATAAGGTCACTTTAGAAGAAGTGGAGACTTTTCCAAAGCTTGTTATAAAGCAATTCAATCAATAGGGCTTAATGAAAGATCAATGAGATGAGGAGTTGGTGGATTTTTTGGAGGAACTTTCCCAATCCTTTAAAGGTCACATATTCCTTTCTCATGAAGAGGTAATCACATCTTGGATATTCCATTTCACATCTTAAGAAGGAGATCACTTGAAGAATGATGGGTTAGCTAGCCCTTCATCTTCATCTCCCAAAATCATTATAAGTAGTATTCTCCCTATTGAGCCCTCCACTTTCCTCAAGTATTTGGACTAGGGGACCTAAGCCTTTTTTTTTTAACTGTCACTGGAAAATATTTGTATTAGTAAAATCTATAGTCAAAGCTCAAAACAATATTACAAAAATTATTGGCTTTGGATTTCAAGCAAAATTGCCATTTCTAAATACGTAGAATACTTATGTCCACAAAAAATACATCTCGATATTTCTTGCATGAGTAAATTCTGACAAATTGTTGACACAATAGAAGACATAAATACTACATGACTAAGATGGATTGAGGGCTTGACTTCTTGTCACTATTGGTTGTGCTATTGAAGGATATTTTTTCTTCTTTGCTACTATTGTCCAAACTTCTTTTGTCGTTGATGAGGTCCTTACTATTCTTTCCTTTCTCGATTTGTCTTGATCTAGGGGTTCTAATTGTTCTTGCATTTCATCTTGTGCAACTTGATCCACCCAAATTTCCTATCTTGAATCAGATCTAAGAGGAAAGTAGGTTCCTATTCCACTGATCCTTGTTGTGTTGATCCTTGCTGAGATGAAGGGTCTTCCTTTGAGAGAGCATCCCTGGTTTTCTCGGTTCCATTGATGTGTCCCTAGTTTCCTCTGTACCCACTTTTGGCTCTTCCATAGGAAGGTACATTTCAAGAGGATCTTCCTTGGTAATAAATTGATGTTCTTCCTTATATCCAACCCACCAAGTTGGTTTTGGATGATGCTTTTTATCTTGCCTTGGCCCTTTTGGGAAATTTGTTGCTAAATGCTTCGTTTCAAAGAAATATTTACAACATAAAGGAACATGTTCATAATCAAGATTTTGCATCCAAGACTAGTCCTCGCCTTTCATAATTAAGTTTTCTAGAAATCCTTTGCTAAAGTTCATTTCTAGACATATGTGGGCATATGTAGTGCTGCTCCATATCTTTGTTTCATTACTTTTGTGGTAGTATCTTCCAAGAGATTTTCCAATGGCTTGAAGAGAGTCAGAACCCCAAAAATGAAAAGGAAAATTTGGAAGTCTAGCCCACATAGGAGCCGAGGAAAGGGAATCTATCAGAGGGTCAAAGGAAGGAGTTCAAGGTTTCACACATAATATAAAGTTTCCATAGAACTAGGGTCTAGAGTTTAAATCAAATCCCTATCTTCAACAAGATCAAACTAAACAATGAAGAAACCCTTTGCACAAGGGTGAATAAAAGACGTCTTCTTTTAATAAGGTTTCCATGAGTCTAAAATCCATATGTGCAATTTTACTTAACTAGGCTAGAGACCATTGAAACAACAAAAAATCCCATTGGTACAATAGAAGGCCTCCTAAAATGAAGCATATTTCACTATGGGAATAGTTATGGATGGAGCCTCCTAAACTAGAAGATGAGGAGAATGCAAAACATTCTTCTCAATATCGCTAAAAGAATCTTGACCCAGATTACCATTTGAAGGAAGAGAACTAGATCCACAACCATTATCCTTACTAGCTCCCAAAGAACTAGATTTTCCCATATTGTCCCCCTGATTACTGGGCACATCAAAGGAGGTTGAAGTTGAGTGAGACGTGACCGTGCAAGAAATAGAATTAGCAGGTGGTGAGGAACCATTATGAGCGGCCTCAACCAAGGAGGGCTCTAATATGGACCCTTGAAGGAGAATACCAGCCGTGCATGGCCTAATTAGGGATGAGAGGGTCTATGCAAGAAATTAGGGTAGAACCCTAGTCTTTGTTGCTTGGTTCTATAGCGCTAATTCCATCTAGTTTAGTTATATTACCTAAGCCCAAATCTTTAAGCAATACTTGTTAATGGACTTTTCCTTTCATTTGATTTTCTGATTGACAATTATGATTTCTTACAAAAAATGTTTATTATAGGATATGATTAACCCTTTTTTCCTTTTGAATGTAGTTGGCTTTGCATCATGTTACACTATGAGCTTGGCTTGTTTCTCAAGTATATATCCATTTTTATTTCTTTTGTTATTTGATAATTGTTGAAACTTATTTAATTGATTGATTAACTTGTTTTGTCTTGATTCTCATTGCATAATGTTTTCCTCCTAGGTGTAGGAGTATAATTCTTTCCTTGTTTTATCTTGATCGAGGAGATACCTGCCACCATCCATGTCATTGCTAGTTGATGATATTTTTGATTGAGTTTATTTGATTTATGAAAGTTTTTTGAAAGCCTCTTCTTTTAAGCAACGATGATAATATTTTCATCACCATGGTTTGATCATCTCTTTCATTGGCCTCATATTTTGGTTTAAGTCGTCATGATGTTTGAAATGTGAAGGCTTGATATTTCTTGCAGCTAAATTCACAATTGAGTTTTGGACTGGTTATTATTAATAGGTGTGCAATAGTTTCTGCAAATGCAATAAAACTACCACCCTTGCATTTTAATTATCCATGAGATGTCTTTATACTTAGCACTGATATCCATAAAGAAGTGATCAAAGCTCATTTAAGAGCCAACCACTTTCACTTTATTTCATACAAATTCAAGTAAGAGACCAAGCATCTATTGAAGCACCATAAGCCTATGACACTCTTCCCATTCAAAGGGTTATGTTTCTCTCAAGATATCAATCATGGGAATGTAAAGTCATAATTATGATCCCTCTCATATCCACCAGGGATCAATTTCATTCCCATCGAGTTAGTTGACCAAGAGGGTAGTTGGTTCCCAAGTTGCTAAGGATTAAGCCATTGCTCCTATTTTTGCAAAGGATAAATACTCTTGGCCTCGAAAAAGTGATAGCAATGCTCAGTGAGTATCGATTGTTATAACAACTATTAAATGCACAATTGCAATGCATTTAAACATAGTTCCATAGGCATCCATAATCCTGACAATCTTCTTCATGACTCTACCACTATGTTAAATGTTAAACCTTTGCTAAGCATAGAGTTAGAAATGCATTATTGTTTTACTCACGATATAATTTAACATTTATTTGATTCCAATGAAGGATTACTCAAGTTTATTGAGGTGGTTTCTGATCTAACAAATTAAAGTGGAATTTTATATGATGTGCCAGTGTAGGTTTGAAACATGACACTTATGAAGGAGAAAATAGAAAATAAAAAAAGAGCTAGTAGAGGTGGAAAAACTAGAACATAGTTCTATGTATAATGATATAGATCCTAACATATAAGTACCATATGAATGCACCTTTGGTAGCTTGTTCGAGACATTTTACTATGTTGGAGGCAATACATTGGTTGGTGAAGCGAGTAAATACTAAAGAATGAAGTATTTACTCTGACAGTGGAAAACAGATTGGCTCATTTTCTCCCCACACTTTGAAGACAATGTATGAATTGCCTACTCCAAAAATCTTGCTAGACAAGGACTTAGTGCAAACATTCACTAGCAAGCACAATTCATTTAAAGTGATTGAAAGTTGGTGGGATGGAAAGAAGTCATTTTTAAAATGATCTTCAAATGTTTATCCCATGGACTAGCTGGAAGAATTGACTAAGGATGTGGTAATTCCAATCAACAAATTGTACAGAGAAAATAACTACTCCCAACTACATGAGTATTGAGTTCCTCTCAAACATTATATAATCACCAAAGGAACCATGTTTAATTAGGAAAAAATCCTATCTAGTAACATCGATGTTTCAATTAAGAAATTCTTGGAGATCTCGAGGACTAGTTTCCGTAGTTTCATAACGATTCCTTCTTATTGGATGTAGTGTGTGTGATGGAAAAAATTCTGGGGTTGTGTGAGATGTGGTATCCATCACTCCCAACATTCCTGATCCATTATCAAAATCTATGGAAATAAAATTACTTGGATGAGAGTTGTTGCAAGTAGAATTCATCCCACGTTGACATCATTATGGTTGGATGAGTTATTCAAGAGCATTCCTAAAAGCTACAATGATTATGGACCTTCCAATGTTTTGGAAACCTTTGAATATGATAGTAAATGAAAGGCCATTAAGAAGTGAACTCACAAACATGAGAAAGTGGATGCAAATGAAATAACGACGGTCACCACAAAAAGAATTGTTGTATACACCCATCTTGTGGGACTAGCTACATTGGACACCACTACGATCGCTATGGCTTAGTCATCAAGAGAAGCCATTTTCAAGATGATGGAGAAAAATAGGCAAATTAAAGAGGGCATTTCTAGCATAGAAAATTAGGTGGAGTATTATAAGGTAGGAAAGATTGCCTGGTCAACTTTGTAGATTTTGTGCACTTACAGGAGGATCAAGTAGTATCCCCAATTCATGATTGTTATCATCATGTTCATGCATGCAAAAAATTATAAGCTAGCATGAAGGTAGTTAAGAAACAATTAGAGTGGTGAGTTGTATATCTATAGAAGGAGAGGCCACATCTGAATGAGATCACATTGTTGGAAAGATAAGTACAATCCTATTTTGAATAATATATGACCACATAGCCATAGTGAAACAACTATGATAGCTTCTAGCATCAAATAGGTCGAGTTCATTCTCCATGATACACTAGAAGACTAGGATGTTGTGTTGCAAGATAGGAAGGAATATTTGGCAGAAGTACTAGCAATGGCAGAACCACATCGAACTTTGATCTTCCAAAATGAGGGTGGGAATTTACCTCTCAACAATCTCGTGGAATTAATGTGGTAATGCACAAACAAGAAGAAACTAACAATAAAATTTATAAAGCCAACCAATTCTAATGTAATATTTAAATTATTTTTTGAATTACAATCATTGTATGAAAGGGTTAAGTGGTATGGTAACAACCAAAAAGGAAGGTGAATAATCATATTTTGTAATTCCTATAGGACCCCTCCTTATTTATACATGTTTTGAACATTTGGTGGGGGTATCTTTTTTTGGCATTGTAAACTTTCTTCATATGTTAATAAAAAAGTCACAATTAGCCATTTTTTTGATACTCTTATATATTTGGGCTTGGTTGTGGACTATTCTTGCATCTCCCATCTCTCTTGGTGCTTATGGGTGTGAACTTTGAATCATGTAGGATATTCTCTAGCTTCTTGGTTTATTGCTCACTTATATTTTGTTTGCTAACATTTGATTAAAGCACACGGATTTAAGTATTTTGTAGATTATTGGCTTTGCTTATTCACTTGCATTTAGCAGTGGACTATTCTCACTTATGTTGTGTGACTAACCCATTTCATTTCAGGTTGTTGGTTTTATGATGGAGAAGTGTTCCCAATAGTTAATCATTTTCGACCTTGTGAGGAAATAAGGGGGTTTGGTGTAGGTTATTTTTTGATGGTAGTGGTGGAATCCCCCTCTCCCTTAGATGTTAGTTTGTATTACTATTTTTGCTCCTAGCTAGGATTAGTTAGTTTCATTTCGTATTGCACTTTTACATTTCATATTTCCATAACCCTAGATTAAAATTTTGGGGGCATAATTGGATGGTTCTCCATTTCAATGGAGGAAGATTTAATTAGTACCTTTTGCTGGGTGAATTTATGAGGTTGACATTGTGACATTTTCTCACGTCAAAACTTCCCAAGAGCCCTTAGAGAATTTCTTCCTCAAGTCTCATATGTGGGGGGCATCACATTGATATGTGGAGCAAGTGTCACAACTCATTTTGTGTTATGATGGAGTGTAATCATTGCAGAAGGAGCCTTCAAGTGAATATTTATTCATTCTCCCTCTTATCTACATCAATGTAAGTTACATCGTCTAATAAATTCCCTTATCTATCTCACCATCTATTCCATATCAACTTCCTAGGAAGGGATTGGATCCATCTTTCTCTATGTTCACCATGTGTTGATGATACTGTAAGGAGGGAACAATCTAAGGAGAGAGTGCATAATGGTCATGTTTATCATTGAATGGAATTTGATGGGGGAATGTTTTTAAGAAATGACAAAGTTTGGGGGTGTTTTAGGATTGATAATGGTTTCAAGACAGATGGCCATGTAGAACCCAAAGCTTAGCCTAGTATCCCTAGGAACGATGATAAGGAGAAAAGGGAGTCCTCTAAGTTCAAAAAAGATAAAGGCCATAAGGAAGAGGAAAATCGTTCTATGTATCAAACTTCTTATAAAGAAAATGAGATTGATGTGAATCTTTTCTTAATGGAACAAACATAGTAGAGTGCTCAAAGGTAGCCTTGATAAACAAATTCAACAATAGGAAATACTAATAAAAAAAAATGAGGATGTGAGTGGATAGCCATTATAGCATGTTAGTATGATATAACTCTCATCTCTTTTTGGGTGCAAGGGGATTTTTTACAAATGTCTTATAACTAGTGAAAATAGGGACATTTTGAAGAAAGAGGGGTCCCTAATTATGGGGGAATGTAAGGTATTTTTTTTACATGAATGTTTCTCGTGAATATTAATATAACCAAGTGTACATTAATTTAATACAAAAGGGCGGGTCTCACATACAACTACCACTAATATGAAGAAAAATAAATAAAAAAATAAAAAATATGGGTGACTTAAGATGAAACAATGAGAACATAGAACCATAAAAAATAGTATCAAAGTCCAAGGTGCCACATGTCATACAACCAAATGCACAAGACACTAAACACTAATTCCAAGGGGGGATCATTATGATTATTGGAGGCATGGCCCAAACCAGTCACCATAGGTGGATCCTTAGTTAATGAGGCCTAACTATTTCCATCCTTTGGAAGTTTGGGATCCTCTAAGATAACAAGAGACAAGGTTGGATTAGAAATTGTTTTCCCTATGGGGAAGGGCCCAATGAAAGCCATATATTTTCCACCTTCTCCTACCTCTCTTTGACTAGCTTTCCAGCTCAGTGGCATTTTCTCTACTATGACTGAGCTATTTCAAGCTAGGAGGGGATATGTGGTTGCAACTCATCATGCAAGGGAACCCCCAAGAAATCCAATATCTATTGTAGGTGGTCCATCTCCATTCTTATTTTTCATGATTGTACTATGATATGAAAGGATAAAATGACATGTGTCAGTTCACCATGATACTAGGAGAAGGCATAAAATGATTTTTCTTATTAAATATAACATCATTGTTCTTATACCATATAAATTAGAGCATTCCATATCACACAAGAATCTTGTATTAGTTTAAATAAAGGGCCCAAGGTAACCATCTTGGAGAGAAAATTTCCATTTGATAGAATCTAGAAGGTATGAGTAGTGAAGACACCTCACCCATCTCAGGTATATTTTGGCCAAAGGGTAGAACAAAAAGAGATTCTTTAGGATTTAAGATCACCCAGATTGTGGCCAACATGTGTTCAAAATTCCTAAGTAAGAAATACTTTTCCAAACTGATAGCACTCCCATAATAAAAATGAAGGAAAACATTGCTTTGTTTGGGTCCAATATCGACTTCTTATGGGAGTGCTATCAGTTTGGAAAACATTGCAAGTTAGTCGTATTGGCCCATAGGAAGTTTCATAGAGCCTTCTCATGGGTCTTGTATGCTATTTTGGATGGGACCTAATAATAATAGTGGTAAACATGAGTATTATCCAAGACCTTGGTGTAGATCTGAAATTTGGGTGCTAATGCTAGAGGTTTGGTCACCCATTTATCAATTTCCCCTCCTCCCTCTGCACTACAACCTCCCAAAGTTCCTTGGGGAATACTTGGAAAGTGAATGATATCCCTAAGAACTTGAAAATATATCTTAGTTGGATGTAGGTCCAATTTTGAGAATCCAACAAGTGCAGGTATAGTCGTTAGCTCTATCTATAGAAATGCTCGATAAATAGGGTATATCCACATAGATTGAACACCTTAAGTCAATCCTCACATAGGTATATCAAATATTAATACACTAGTGTATTACGTGGTTAAAACCATAAAATATGGAAATATTCCATAGCCCCAACCAACATGGTCACTTGAGGAAATATATTAATGCAAAAAAGAAAATAGTTTACATATGAATGTCTCACAATTGATCATCAACAAATGACCCTACATGTTACTTAAATAGAGATCATGTAATAATTTGGTGTTAAGACATGGATAAAGTGTCATTAGTATGGAGGAGAAGTGATCCAGTTGGATACTGGTGGCCACCCACCTGTTCCACTAATTCAAAATGGTTTCGCATCTTAGTTTTTTGGGTCCCAAACTTCCGAGGTCATTTTGAGGCCCTAAACGACATTTTTTTAGCACGATAGCTCTGAGAATGTAGCTAAAGGAAAATACTAGGCCATTTGAAATGTGTACTTATTGGTTAGACCTTTCCAATGAGATATTGATCTTCCCAAACATAGATCGTATGCAAAATTTACACCCTTAGGAAGTTGACGTATCAACTAACCACATCAGGGCCCACAAATCGTTTGACGTTTCATCTTTTGGGGTTAGGATTTTGGATGTTTAGGGTTTTCTTATTGATTCTTTATGTTAAAAGGACTTTGTGGCCTCTTTGTAATCAACGTCTTGTGAATGAGCATAGCCAAAAAATCTCCCTCTTAAGGGATACGTTACCACCATTCTAGATAGCTTGTGTGCTTTACATTTTACAGTATTTTGTGTTCCAAACAATCATTAATAGAATATGAGTTTAATTGTATTACTATGTTCTTGCAATATCTTTGTGTGTTTCCTTGTTATATATATGCCTTCTTGTCTTTCTCAATATAATATAGATCAAGAAGATGAACCATCAGATCATTTTATGTATAGAACATAAGTGTGATCATTGGATTAGATAATTACAAAAGCACACCAAAGAAACACATTTTATTTAAAGACACATTAGACCAAGTTGAACTTAACTAACCCCTAAGTGTCTGAATATTATAACATCCCCCCTTAAGAACAACTTGGCATAACATTGAAGGATTTACAAAGGTGACACGATAAGAGAAGGAAGGAGGAATTATAGCCTATTAACCTTTAGTGATAGCTTCTGAACTCCTAACATAGATCGAATCTTGTAAAAATTCACTTCTATAAGAGTTTTTGTGAAAATGTCTTTAACTTGATCATCTGTAAAGTAATAGAGAACTTCAATAAAATGATCCTCAAGAAGATTTCTACTAAAGTGCATGTGGATCTCAATGTGTTTTCTATGCTAATGTTGAACTTGATCTTTGGTGAGTTGAATGACATTATAATTATCACACAACAATGTGGTTAGATGTTGCTGCTACTAGTATCTAAACTCAGAAAGGATTTGTCAAAACTAAAGGGATTTTTGACTTGCACTAAGTGTAGCTTGATACTCGACCTTTGTTGAAGAAAGTGAAAGGGCATGTTGCTTCGTATAATCCCAAGTGATAGGTTTGGAACCAAGACTGGAAACATAACCTGTAGTACAATTTCAATTATTAGGGTTGCCAACCCAATTGGAATTAGTGAAG
>ML827045.1:51637-69602 GCA_009831015.1 Picea engelmannii
ATGGGTTGATTCCACCTACATATCCGATCATGCTCCTATTTATCTTCAAATATATATTGGCACACCAAACACTACACACCCATTTAAGTTCAATCCTGTCTGGTTAAGGGATGATACTTTTGCAAAATTAACAAGAGAAGTCTAGCTGGATAAACATTTTGGTTTAATTGAAGGGACCCAGAGAAGACTTTTAGAAAATCTCTCTTCTAAAGAGTCGGGTCGAATCTTGGTCAAAGGAAAAATTATTAAGAGAAAAGGAATTATTAATAAGATTGGAAGCAGATTTGGAATGTTTATATATACAGAAAAACAATGGCACATTTACTGTTGACTTAGATCAACATTGCAGGCATTTGGAGGCAGAGCACAACATAATCTTATTGGACGAAGAAGAAAGTTGGAGGCAGAAAAGTAGGGTTGCTTGGATAAAGAGTGGCGATAAAAACACCAAGTTTTTTCATAGATTTGAGAGCTATAGGAGAAATAAAAAATATCTATGAGATATCACTGATGATGCTGGTAATGTTCACACGGGACATGAAGCTATAAAAAATGAAGTTGTTAACTACTTCCAATCCCTTTTTAAATATCAAGGGTAGATAGATTTGTGGGCACAATTGGAGACTATCAGTCTTTATCCAAATATTGTATTGGAGGAAGAAGTGTCATCATTAGAGAGAGTTGTAACTTTGGAGGAATTATTAGATGTTCTAAAAGGTTTTTCCAAAGACAAGAGTCCCGACCTAGATGGGTGGACAGTGAAATTTTTCCTTTTCTTCTTTGACATGGTTGGTCCTGACTTACTTGCGATGGTTGAGGATACTAGAATTCGAGGTGAAGTCATTCGCTCGATTAACTCTACCTTTCTTGCACTAATTCCAAAATCCTATCGCCCTTTATCCTTCTCTGATTACAACCCAATTGCACTTTGTAATATATGTTACAAGATGATTACAAAGATCATAGTGAGAAGAATTAGTCCATTTCTCATCTCTCGTACATTGTCCGAGGAACAATTGGGATTCTTAAAAGGTCATCAGATACTGGATGCCATTGGAACTGCATAGGAGTTCCTTCATAATATAAATGCAAATAAATTACAGGCTGTTATTTTGAAGTTGGATATGAAAAAGGCATATGATTGCACGAATTGGGATTACTTAAGATTGATGCTTCTACATTGCGGTTTTGGTCATCTTATGACTAAATGGATTATGGGGTGTGTGACATCAACATCATTAGCTATTTTGATCAACAGGGAGGCTCCAAAATTCATCAATAGCGGGAGAGGATTGCGACAGGGAAGTCCTTTGTCTCCTTTATTATTTATCCTTGTGATGGAGGGGTTGAGCCTCTCATTGAAATTTTTTTTATGGAAGGACATATGATGAGTATAAAAGTCTCTCGAATGGTAAGAATTCTAGATCTTTTATTTGTGGATGATGTTTTAATAATTTCAAATGCATCTATCACTGAATGGTAGGAAATTCATACTCTATTATATGCATTTTGCAGTGCTTTTGGCTTCGAGATCAATGAAAACAAGTCTA
The DNA here is from genome assembly GCA_009831015.1 of Picea engelmannii. Classification (NCBI taxonomy): domain Eukaryota; kingdom Viridiplantae; phylum Streptophyta; class Pinopsida; order Pinales; family Pinaceae; genus Picea; species Picea engelmannii. The sequence goes on from ML827045.1 coordinate 53,188, forward strand.
CTTTCCACCATTTTGGTGTACAACATGATTTTCTATATCATTTGACTATACTGTTTCATTATGGTATCATGAGTCTATCAGTGGGGTTGAAATACTTGGGTTATTTTTTAAAGATGGATAGTTATAAGGTGGCAGACTGACAACGAATTCTGCAGAAATATGAGCACATAATTTGTCACTGGTGTAACTGCTTTCTATCTTTGGGAGGTAGATTTGTTTTGATTAAGGAAGTGCTAAAAAACCAGCCTGTGTATTGGTTGGCATTGGCCCACATTCTAGTTACAGTCTTGAACCAGATTTGTAAGTTATTTTTCTCTTATCTATTGTCAGGCGCAAAATATCCATCACCCTATCACTTATGCAAGTGGGTGATATTAGCTAGGCCAAAAAGTTTGGTGGTTGGGGGATCATAACATATTTTGTTTCTCGAGAGCCTTAGCTACAAAATCTATTTGGCGTGGTTTGATACATCCTAGTATTTGGCAGAGGGTATTGAAAGATAAATATTTTCCTCACACATCAGTGATAACGTGGTTGCACTTTGCAGTTCCAACTACTCATACCGGTTCACAAACATGGAGGAATTTGTTGAATGCCTTACCTTTGATCGTGCATTGGCTGGCATGGAAACCGAGGGTGGGGGATTCAATCATTACAGGAAAGGATGAAATACTGGGGATGGGAAAGGATTCCTATATGTTGACGGAGCTCATAAAAAATTTAAATGATAACCAGGTTTATTATCTTTACCAAGCAAGAAGAGTTATGACACATGGCACCTTTTGCACTAATTGGCTCAACAATTTTGACTTGGGATTGGTGGGCAATATTGCATCAGAATGGGATCGTTTTAGACATGGTTTGATTGAAGCGGGAATAGATCTATCTGATAGTCAGGATGAGTTAAGGTGGATGGGGGCCGATTGCACAGGCATATTAACATCTAAGAATGTTTATAATGTGTTGGAAACCGAATTATGTAAGAAAAACAATGGGGGTGTGAGGAGAAAGCTATGGACCTGGGATTGCCCACTAAAGATCAAACTATTTTTGTGGCTTCTCCTTGAATATAAACTGCTTACCTGGAACAATCTTCTCAAGCGAGGATGACAAGGGCCTGGTCTTTGTCTTCTTTGTAGAGGTAATGAGGAATCAACTTTTCATCTTTTTGTCCAATGTCCTTTCACTTGCTATGTTTGGAGTAAAATTTTTACTCATTACAAGCTGGTCATAGGGTGGTCGGGCTCCATAGTGTTGGATTGTTTTGATTATTGGGCTCGAAATAATTATAGTTACTCAACTTTTCCATCTTTCATTTGTTGGTATATCGAGAAGGAAAGGAATTTGGCTATATTTGAATCAAAGTCTCCATCATCGGAGAAGGTTTTCCTTCTTTCTATTGCTTCCGTGGCTTGCCTTTACTCCCAGAAAACTCAGAAATCCATTAGACGATCTGCCCATATCTTTCCCTAACAAAGAATCATTATATGGTTTGATGGGGCAGTGCAAAGGAATGGGGAACAAAGTGGAGCGGGGGGTGTTATAAAGCTCAATGATCACACAGTTTATAGGTGGAATCTCAATTTTGGTGGAGGTACTAAAACAAGAGAAAAACTCTTGGGAGCTTGGGATGTCCTAACTCTGGCTCATAGACTTTCTATTTTAGATATCCACATCATTGGGGATTCAAAAATTGTTATTGTCTGGCTAAAAAATATTGGTTCTCTGCAGGTTATTACCATAGGCTACTGGAAAGATCGGGTAAGGGAACTCATCAAGCACTTTTTTGTCATCACATTTGCTCATGTCTACAGAGAATAAAATCAAGAGGCTGATTTATTATAAAAAAAGGCCATATCAGAGTGTCCTGGAGCTATCACATACAATCAGTGAAATGATGGTCATGAGGGACCAAGAGTTTTTATAAATTTATACTAGTTTATCCTATCAGACTCAAGTTGTTGTGAGGATTTTTTGATGTTATATTGTGGTAAGAATGTAATGTCAAAATCTTATTTTTTTTAAAGTTTTATTTGGGATAGTTCTTTTTTGACTGTTATTTTGGATTGTCATCATGGTGGTTTAGAGGTATCTTTTGTATTTAGATACGAGATTTAGGTGGTTTGGCGGTGGAGAAGACACAAGGCAATGCCTTCGTATGTAATGATTTTTTGACTATGTAAACTGATTATATATCTCAATATAATGTGAAATTTTCTTGTGGAAAAAAGTCATGGAGCTTGCGATTTTTTTTGGTAAAATGTGCCTCTGGAGCATGCTAAAAACAACTGTACAATGTTCCCTCACTACATTCATTACTTGTTTTTTTTTAGTATGATGCCATCCAAATGTCATATAGATATTCATGGACCACACACCGCCCATCATATGTGTGGCATGCAACGTTTTATTTTTCTATTAAACACAACCAATTACCAAGTCTCAATAATTGCATCAGCGCCATGTTCAAGATTTGCATAAATGATGATGGATAAGCATTCACAAAATAGAAAAAGAAAACACAATTGCATCCAATCCATTTCAACAACGACGACTACTCTAGAAAGCCAATCCATCTTTACTCTAGAAAGCCAATCCATCTTTCAATACCTAGTAATGACATAAATGTTCGATGCCCACAATTTGAGTAATGACATCAATGTCATCTTCCATGCCCATAATATGAGATGAGCTTTAAGAAAGCAAAGCACTAGACCTCGATATTTTTTCAATTGTATTTTGAAAATTACAATGCATTGAATTGATTGCATCAACACGAGCATTCACATTCAAGACGACCGCAAGATAATTGAGATATTGAGAACTTTCATGTATGCTGTTGAATATATTCTTTAACATCAATGAGAAAGAATGAAATTCTATTTATGAATAAGCAATCTTAACAGAGGCTTCTTGCATGGCCTCTTGCGAATCTCTTGACTATAATGCATGCCATAAACACAATGAATAACTTTATGTTTTAAAGATGGTGACGTTTATTTTTTTTTTAATCCCTATTTTTTCTATTTTCAGAACATTGTTAAAACAAGGGGAGCTTCAAAGCAACAAGCCCCTAGCCCCTCTCTTAAGTGGTGGCAAGCCCCCTCTTAAGTGGTGGGGCTTAATTTTTTTAATCCCTATTTGTATTGTGCTAAATTTTAAGGTAATCATTTTTATTTTTAATTAATAAGATCGTGAAATTTCGATTAATAAGTGGGAGTGGATGTGTGTAAATATATTATAGATGTTTCCATTAACACTAAATTTTATTGTACCTTTCTTTATCAACCACTAAGTATGAGGGTAAATATAAAAAATTATAAGTATAAATATTATATAAATTTTATTTATATATGTATTATATATATGGTTGTAAGTTGGGAAATTTTATTAAATTAGGGAAACCTTGTAGAGATAAGGGAAGGTGCACCTATCTTAGGTGAAAAGGGTGGATATGGAAAATCTCTTCTTTGGAAATCAAATCGATCAAACTCAAAGGAAGCAGGGAGATTGGATTAAGGATTATGAAGATAAGGTCACTTTAGAAGAAGTGGAGACTTTTCCAAAGCTTGTTATAAAGCAATTCAATCAATAGGGCTTAATGAAAGATCAATGAGATGAGGAGTTGGTGGATTTTTTGGAGGAACTTTCCCAATCCTTTAAAGGTCACATATTCCTTTCTCATGAAGAGGTAATCACATCTTGGATATTCCATTTCACATCTTAAGAAGGAGATCACTTGAAGAATGATGGGTTAGCTAGCCCTTCATCTTCATCTCCCAAAATCATTATAAGTAGTATTCTCCCTATTGAGCCCTCCACTTTCCTCAAGTATTTGGACTAGGGGACCTAAGCCTTTTTTTTTTAACTGTCACTGGAAAATATTTGTATTAGTAAAATCTATAGTCAAAGCTCAAAACAATATTACAAAAATTATTGGCTTTGGATTTCAAGCAAAATTGCCATTTCTAAATACGTAGAATACTTATGTCCACAAAAAATACATCTCGATATTTCTTGCATGAGTAAATTCTGACAAATTGTTGACACAATAGAAGACATAAATACTACATGACTAAGATGGATTGAGGGCTTGACTTCTTGTCACTATTGGTTGTGCTATTGAAGGATATTTTTTCTTCTTTGCTACTATTGTCCAAACTTCTTTTGTCGTTGATGAGGTCCTTACTATTCTTTCCTTTCTCGATTTGTCTTGATCTAGGGGTTCTAATTGTTCTTGCATTTCATCTTGTGCAACTTGATCCACCCAAATTTCCTATCTTGAATCAGATCTAAGAGGAAAGTAGGTTCCTATTCCACTGATCCTTGTTGTGTTGATCCTTGCTGAGATGAAGGGTCTTCCTTTGAGAGAGCATCCCTGGTTTTCTCGGTTCCATTGATGTGTCCCTAGTTTCCTCTGTACCCACTTTTGGCTCTTCCATAGGAAGGTACATTTCAAGAGGATCTTCCTTGGTAATAAATTGATGTTCTTCCTTATATCCAACCCACCAAGTTGGTTTTGGATGATGCTTCTTATCTTGCCTTGGCCCTTTTGGGAAATTTGTTGCTAAATGCTTCGTTTCAAAGAAATATTTACAACATAAAGGAACATGTTCATAATCAAGATTTTGCATCCAAGACTAGTCCTCGCCTTTCATAATTAATTTTTCTAGAAATCCTTTGCTAAAGTTCATTTCTAGACATATGTGGGCATATGTAGTGCTGCTCCATATCTTTGTTTCATTACTTTTGTGGTAGTATCTTCCAAGAGATTTTTCAATGGCTTGAAGAGAGTCAGAACCCCAAAAATGAAAAGGAAAATTTGGAAGTCTAGCCCACATAAGAGCCGAGGAAAGGGAATCTATCAGAGGGTCAAAGGAAGGAGTTCAAGGTTTCACACATAATATAAAGTTTCCATAGAACTAGGGTCTAGAGTTTAAATCAAATCCCTATCTTCAACAAGATCAAACTAAACAATGAAGAAACCCTTTGCACAAGGGTGAATAAAAGACGTCTTCTTTTAATAAGGTTTCCATGAGTCTAAAATCCATATGTGCAATTTTACTTAACTAGGCTAGAGACCATTGAAACAACAAAAAATCCCATTGGTACAATAGAAGGCCTCCTAAAATGAAGCATATTTCACTATGGGAATAGTTATGGATGGAGCCTCCTAAACTAGAAGATGAGGAGAATGCAAAACATTCTTCTCAATATCGCTAAAAGAATCTTGACCCAGATTACCATTTGAAGGAAGAGAACTAGATCCACAACCATTATCCTTACTAGCTCCCAAAGAACTAGATTTTCCCATATTGTCCCCCTGATTACTGGGCACATCAAAGGAGGTTGAAGTTGAGTGAGACGTGACCGTGCAAGAAATAGAATTAGCAGGTGGTGAGGAACCATTATGAGCGGCCTCAACCAAGGAGGGCTCTAATATGGACCCTTGAAGGAGAATACCAGCCGTGCATGGCCTAATTAGGGATGAGAGGGTCTATGCAAGAAATTAGGGTAGAACCCTAGTCTTTGTTGCTTGGTTCTATAGCGCTAATTCCATCTAGTTTAGTTATATTACCTAAGCCCAAATCTTTAAGCAATACTTGTTAATGGACTTTTCCTTTCATTTGATTTTCTGATTGACAATTATGATTTCTTACAAAAAATGTTTATTATAGGATATGATTAACCCTTTTTTCCTTTTGAATGTAGTTGGCTTTGCATCATGTTACACTATGAGCTTGGCTTGTTTCTCAAGTATATATCCATTTTTATTTCTTTTGTTATTTGATAATTGTTGAAACTTATTTAATTGATTGATTAACTTGTTTTGTCTTGATTCTCATTGCATAATGTTTTCCTCCTAGGTGTAGGAGTATAATTCTTTCCTTGTTTTATCTTGATCGAGGAGATACCTGCCACCATCCATGTCATTGCTAGTTGATGATATTTTTGATTGAGTTTATTTGATTTATGAAAGTTTTTTGAAAGCCTCTTCTTTTAAGCAACGATGATAATATTTTCATCACCATGGTTTGATCATCTCTTTCATTGGCCTCATATTTTGGTTTAAGTCGTCATGATGTTTGAAATGTGAAGGCTTGATATTTCTTGCAGCTAAATTCACAATTGAGTTTTGGACTGGTTATTATTAATAGGTGTGCAATAGTTTCTGCAAATGCAATAAAACTACCACCCTTGCATTTTAATTATCCATGAGATGTCTTTATACTTAGCACTGATATCCATAAAGAAGTGATCAAAGCTCATTTAAGAGCCAACCACTTTCACTTTATTTCATACAAATTCAAGTAAGAGACCAAGCATCTATTGAAGCACCATAAGCCTATGACACTCTTCCCATTCAAAGGGTTATGTTTCTCTCAAGATATCAATCATGGGAATGTAAAGTCATAATTATGATCCCTCTCATATCCACCAGGGATCAATTTCATTCCCATCGAGTTAGTTGACCAAGAGGGTAGTTGGTTCCCAAGTTGCTAAGGATTAAGCCATTGCTCCTATTTTTGCAAAGGATAAATACTCTTGGCCTCGAAAAAGTGATAGCAATGCTCAGTGAGTATCGATTGTTATAACAACTATTAAATGCACAATTGCAATGCATTTAAACATAGTTCCATAGGCATCCATAATCCTGACAATCTTCTTCATGACTCTACCACTATGTTAAATGTTAAACCTTTGCTAAGCATAGAGTTAGAAATGCATTATTGTTTTACTCACGATATAATTTAACATTTATTTGATTCCAATGAAGGATTACTCAAGTTTATTGAGGTGGTTTCTGATCTAACAAATTAAAGTGGAATTTTATATGATGTGCCAGTGTAGGTTTGAAACATGACACTTATGAAGGAGAAAATAGAAAATAAAAAAAGAGCTAGTAGAGGTGGAAAAACTAGAACATAGTTCTATGTATAATGATATAGATCCTAACATATAAGTACCATATGAATGCACCTTTGGTAGCTTGTTCGAGACATTTTACTATGTTGGAGGCAATACATTGGTTGGTGAAGCGAGTAAATACTAAAGAATGAAGTATTTACTCTGACAGTGGAAAACAGATTGGCTCATTTTCTCCCCACACTTTGAAGACAATGTATGAATTGCCTACTCCAAAAATCTTGCTAGACAAGGACTTAGTGCAAACATTCACTAGCAAGCACAATTCATTTAAAGTGATTGAAAGTTGGTGGGATGGAAAGAAGTCATTTTTAAAATGATCTTCAAATGTTTATCCCATGGACTAGCTGGAAGAATTGACTAAGGATGTGGTAATTCCAATCAACAAATTGTACAGAGAAAATAACTACTCCCAACTACATGAGTATTGAGTTCCTCTCAAACATTATATAATCACCAAAGGAACCATGTTTAATTAGGAAAAAATCCTATCTAGTAACATCGATGTTTCAATTAAGAAATTCTTGGAGATCTCGAGGACTAGTTTCCGTAGTTTCATAACGATTCCTTCTTATTGGATGTAGTGTGTGTGATGGAAAAAATTCTGGGGTTGTGTGAGATGTGGTATCCATCACTCCCAACATTCCTGATCCATTATCAAAATCTATGGAAATAAAATTACTTGGATGAGAGTTGTTGCAAGTAGAATTCATCCCACGTTGACATCATTATGGTTGGATGAGTTATTCAAGAGCATTCCTAAAAGCTACAATGATTATGGACCTTCCAATGTTTTGGAAACCTTTGAATATGATAGTAAATGAAAGGCCATTAAGAAGTGAACTCACAAACATGAGAAAGTGGATGCAAATGAAATAACGACGGTCACCACAAAAAGAATTGTTGTATACACCCATCTTGTGGGACTAGCTACATTGGACACCACTACGATCGCTATGGCTTAGTCATCAAGAGAAGCCATTTTCAAGATGATGGAGAAAAATAGGCAAATTAAAGAGGGCATTTCTAGCATAGAAAATTAGGTGGAGTATTATAAGGTAGGAAAGATTGCCTGGTCAACTTTGTAGATTTTGTGCACTTACAGGAGGATCAAGTAGTATCCCCAATTCATGATTGTTATCATCATGTTCATGCATGCACAAAAATATAAGCTAGCATGAAGGTAGTTAAGAAACAATTAGAGTGGTGAGTTGTATATCTATAGAAGGAGAGGCCACATCTTAATGAGATCACATTGTTGGCAAGATAAGTGCAATCCTATTTTGAATAATATATGACCACATAGCCATAGTGAAACAACTATGATATCTTCTAGCATCAAATAGGTTGAGTTCATTCTCCATGATACACTAGAAGACTAGGATGTTGTGTTGCAAGATAGGAAGGAATATTTGGCAGAAGTACTAGCAATGGCAGAACCACATCGAACTTTGATCTTCCAAAATGAGGGTGGGAATTTACCTCTCAACAATCTCGTGGAATTAATGTGGTAATGCACAAACAAGAAGAAACTAACAATAAAATTTATAAAGCCAACCAATTCTAATGTAATATTTAAATTATTTTTTGAATTACAATCATTGTATGAAAGGGTTAAGTGGTATGGTAACAACCAAAAAGGAAGGTGAATAATCATATTTTGTAATTCCTATAGGACCCCTCCTTATTTATACATGTTTTGAACATTTGGTGGGGGTATCTTTTTTTGGCATTGTAAACTTTCTTCATATGTTAATAAAAAAGTCACAATTAGCCATTTTTTTGATACTCTTATATATTTGGGCTTGGTTGTGGACTATTCTTGCATCTCCCATCTCTCTTGGTGCTTATGGGTGTGAACTTTGAATCATGTAGGATATTCTCTAGCTTCTTGGTTTATTGCTCACTTATATTTTGTTTGCTAACATTTGATTAAAGCACACGGATTTAAGTATTTTGTAGATTATTGGCTTTGCTTATTCACTTGCATTTAGCAGTGGACTATTCTCACTTATGTTGTGTGACTAACCCATTTCATTTCAGGTTGTTGGTTTTATGATGGAGAAGTGTTCCCAATAGTTAATCATTTTCGACCTTGTGAGGAAATAAGGGGGTTTGGTGTAGGTTATTTTTTGATGGTAGTGGTGGAATCCCCCTCTCCCTTAGATGTTAGTTTGTATTACTATTTTTGCTCCTAGCTAGGATTAGTTAGTTTCATTTCGTATTGCACTTTTACATTTCATATTTCCATAACCCTAGATTAAAATTTTGGGGGCATAATTGGATGGTTCTCCATTTCAATGGAGGAAGATTTAATTAGTACCTTTTGCTGGGTGAATTTATGAGGTTGACATTGTGACATTTTCTCACGTCAAAACTTCCCAAGAGCCCTTAGAGAATTTCTTCCTCAAGTCTCATATGTGGGGGGCATCACATTGATATGTGGAGCAAGTGTCACAACTCATTTTGTGTTATGATGGAGTGTAATCATTGCAGAAGGAGCCTTCAAGTGAATATTTATTCATTCTCCCTCTTATCTACATCAATGTAAGTTACATCGTCTAATAAATTCCCTTATCTATCTCACCATCTATTCCATATCAACTTCCTAGGAAGGGATTGGATCCATCTTTCTCTATGTTCACCATGTGTTGATGATACTGTAAGGAGGGAACAATCTAAGGAGAGAGTGCATAATGGTCATGTTTATCATTGAATGGAATTTGATGGGGGAATGTTTTTAAGAAATGACAAAGTTTGGGGGTGTTTTAGGATTGATAATGGTTTCAAGACAGATGGCCATGTAGAACCCAAAGCTTAGCCTAGTATCCCTAGGAACGATGATAAGGAGAAAAGGGAGTCCTCTAAGTTCAAAAAAGATAAAGGCCATAAGGAAGAGGAAAATCGTTCTATGTATCAAACTTCTTATAAAGAAAATGAGATTGATGTGAATCTTTTCTTAATGGAACAAACATAGTAGAGTGCTCAAAGGTAGCCTTGATAAACAAATTCAACAATAGGAAATACTAATAAAAAAAAATGAGGATGTGAGTGGATAGCCATTATAGCATGTTAGTATGATATAACTCTCATCTCTTTTTGGGTGCAAGGGGATTTTTTACAAATGTCTTATAACTAGTGAAAATAGGGACATTTTGAAGAAAGAGGGGTCCCTAATTATGGGGGAATGTAAGGTATTTTTTTTACATGAATGTTTCTCGTGAATATTAATATAACCAAGTGTACATTAATTTAATACAAAAGGGCGGGTCTCACATACAACTACCACTAATATGAAGAAAAATAAATAAAAAAATAAAAAATATGGGTGACTTAAGATGAAACAATGAGAACATAGAACCATAAAAAATAGTATCAAAGTCCAAGGTGCCACATGTCATACAACCAAATGCACAAGACACTAAACACTAATTCCAAGGGGGGATCATTATGATTATTGGAGGCATGGCCCAAACCAGTCACCATAGGTGGATCCTTAGTTAATGAGGCCTAACTATTTCCATCCTTTGGAAGTTTGGGATCCTCTAAGATAACAAGAGACAAGGTTGGATTAGAAATTGTTTTCCCTATGGGGAAGGGCCCAATGAAAGCCATATATTTTCCACCTTCTCCTACCTCTCTTTGACTAGCTTTCCAGCTCAGTGGCATTTTCTCTACTATGACTGAGCTATTTCAAGCTAGGAGGGGATATGTGGTTGCAACTCATCATGCAAGGGAACCCCCAAGAAATCCAATATCTATTGTAGGTGGTCCATCTCCATTCTTATTTTTCATGATTGTACTATGATATGAAAGGATAAAATGACATGTGTCAGTTCACCATGATACTAGGAGAAGGCATAAAATGATTTTTCTTATTAAATATAACATCATTGTTCTTATACCATATAAATTAGAGCATTCCATATCACACAAGAATCTTGTATTAGTTTAAATAAAGGGCCCAAGGTAACCATCTTGGAGAGAAAATTTCCATTTGATAGAATCTAGAAGGTATGAGTAGTGAAGACACCTCACCCATCTCAGGTATATTTTGGCCAAAGGGTAGAACAAAAAGAGATTCTTTAGGATTTAAGATCACCCAGATTGTGGCCAACATGTGTTCAAAATTCCTAAGTAAGAAATACTTTTCCAAACTGATAGCACTCCCATAATAAAAATGAAGGAAAACATTGCTTTGTTTGGGTCCAATATCGACTTCTTATGGGAGTGCTATCAGTTTGGAAAACATTGCAAGTTAGTCGTATTGGCCCATAGGAAGTTTCATAGAGCCTTCTCATGGGTCTTGTATGCTATTTTGGATGGGACCTAATAATAATAGTGGTAAACATGAGTATTATCCAAGACCTTGGTGTAGATCTGAAATTTGGGTGCTAATGCTAGAGGTTTGGTCACCCATTTATCAATTTCCCCTCCTCCCTCTGCACTACAACCTCCCAAAGTTCCTTGGGGAATACTTGGAAAGTGAATGATATCCCTAAGAACTTGAAAATATATCTTAGTTGGATGTAGGTCCAATTTTGAGAATCCAACAAGTGCAGGTATAGTCGTTAGCTCTATCTATAGAAATGCTCGATAAATAGGGTATATCCACATAGATTGAACACCTTAAGTCAATCCTCACATAGGTATATCAAATATTAATACACTAGTGTATTACGTGGTTAAAACCATAAAATATGGAAATATTCCATAGCCCCAACCAACATGGTCACTTGAGGAAATATATTAATGCAAAAAAGAAAATAGTTTACATATGAATGTCTCACAATTGATCATCAACAAATGACCCTACATGTTACTTAAATAGAGATCATGTAATAATTTGGTGTTAAGACATGGATAAAGTGTCATTAGTATGGAGGAGAAGTGATCCAGTTGGATACTGGTGGCCACCCACCTGTTCCACTAATTCAAAATGGTTTCGCATCTTAGTTTTTTGGGTCCCAAACTTCCGAGGTCATTTTGAGGCCCTAAACGACATTTTTTTAGCACGATAGCTCTGAGAATGTAGCTAAAGGAAAATACTAGGCCATTTGAAATGTGTACTTATTGGTTAGACCTTTCCAATGAGATATTGATCTTCCCAAACATAGATCGTATGCAAAATTTACACCCTTAGGAAGTTGACGTATCAACTAACCACATCAGGGCCCACAAATCGTTTGACGTTTCATCTTTTGGGGTTAGGATTTTGGATGTTTAGGGTTTTCTTATTGATTCTTTATGTTAAAAGGACTTTGTGGCCTCTTTGTAATCAACGTCTTGTGAATGAGCATAGCCAAAAAATCTCCCTCTTAAGGGATACGTTACCACCATTCTAGATAGCTTGTGTGCTTTACATTTTACAGTATTTTGTGTTCCAAACAATCATTAATAGAATATGAGTTTAATTGTATTACTATGTTCTTGCAATATCTTTGTGTGTTTCCTTGTTATATATATGCCTTCTTGTCTTTCTCAATATAATATAGATCAAGAAGATGAACCATCAGATCATTTTATGTATAGAACATAAGTGTGATCATTGGATTAGATAATTACAAAAGCACACCAAAGAAACACATTTTATTTAAAGACACATTAGACCAAGTTGAACTTAACTAACCCCTAAGTGTCTGAATATTATAACATCCCCCCTTAAGAACAACTTGGCATAACATTGAAGGATTTACAAAGGTGACACGATAAGAGAAGGAAGGAGGAATTATAGCCTATTAACCTTTAGTGATAGCTTCTGAACTCCTAACATAGATCGAATCTTGTAAAAATTCACTTCTATAAGAGTTTTTGTGAAAATGTCTTTAACTTGATCATCTGTAAAGTAATAGAGAACTTCAATAAAATGATCCTCAAGAAGATTTCTACTAAAGTGCATGTGGATCTCAATGTGTTTTCTATGCTAATGTTGAACTTGATCTTTGGTGAGTTGAATGACATTATAATTATCACACAACAATGTGGTTAGATGTTGCTGCTACTAGTATCTAAACTCAGAAAGGATTTGTCAAAACTAAAGGGATTTTTGACTTGCACTAAGTGTAGCTTGATACTCGACCTTTGTTGAAGAAAGTGAAAGGGCATGTTGCTTCGTATAATCCCAAGTGATAGGTTTGGAACCAAGACTGGAAACATAACCTGTAGTACAATTTCAATTATTAGGGTTGCCAACCCAATTGGAATTAGTGAAGATAACCAATAAAAAATCCCCCCCACCCCGAACTATAGTGTATCCCAAACTGAATTGTACCCTAAATATATTGAATTATCCTCTTTTCTTCTTTCCAATGGATCTTATGGGGTTTTTTCATATACTAGGCAACAAGACCAACATTAAAGTAAATATCAGAATGGGTATGAGTCAAATACAAAAGGATACCATCTAACTAATGTTACGAAGTGACATTTACTTTGAGTGTAGTACAAATGACCATGAGTGCATATTACATATGGTAACAAGTTTGACTCTAGATTGGAAGGTAGACGTGGTTGGTTTACATTCTTTCACGTGAAAATGGAAAAGAAGGTTACATGCACTGTAATACCCTAGTTTTGATCCCCAACGTAGTAATGTATATGTGTACACGATGAATGGTTAAGATCTAAATGATGTAATATGTAAAATGGTACATTGAAAGATAATAAAAATATACATCACAGACTATAGAAGAAGGACAAAAAAATTGGGGGGCTATGACTCCACAAGAGGGGAAATAAATGGTGCTTAGAGGCTAAGGAGAAAATGATGTTATTTTATTACTACCCTAAGTTCTTTAACCTTATCCTTATTAAACCTTGATTATTGGTTATCCTAAGTCCTATTGACCTTGGATTTAATGGTTAAGAATGATATCTGTAATTCTCTTGAAGGTACATGGTCTCTCCCATGCATGCAAATATATTCAATGATTTTTGGGCATGAAATTCATTATTCACATTCATTATGCTTGGATATTTTTCCTCTGAGCCAAAGATAACATAGGATGGTTGTAATAGAATTTTGGAAATTGATACCATTAAACTATGTGGAGTTATGACTATTTAAGGAAATTGTTGTCACTGAGTACACTTAATTACAACTGATAATACTTGGAGTCCCCAAGAGTGATATTTTCTAATTGATCTGCATTGGAGCCTTGGAGGGAAGTGGGAATATCCCAAGGGAGGGTTTTGTAGGCTGATGGGGAAAGAGGGATGGTAGATTTGGATAGCTGCAAGAGTTTACAAACTATGAATTTTAGGAATTATCCTGTGTGAAGAGAGCTAGAGCCAACCATAGGTAGAATTTCCCTTGTGGATTCAAAGCCCCAACTTAAGGGAGATCTCTATTCTAGATAGATTAATTGCAATAGAGATCCTATGGTTGGGTGTAAAATCTTTCATCATTAGTTTTCATGATTTATTTATGGTTATGTTGAATTAATGCTATTTATGTTATGAATTCAATCAATATTTAGTTTTTTCAATTATGTTTTCATGTTTAGTCTTGCATCTATAACTATGAATGATTTAATTGTGTTACATAGTCTTGCATTGTAGTTTTTTCATGTTTAGCCATGCATCTATAACTATGAATGATTTAATTGTGTTAAATAAGCTTGCATTGTCACRTTTGCATGCATTAAGTAGTTAATAGTAGGATAGTGAGAAAAGTGGTGTCAAAGAAATAAATATGGAGTGAAATTGGTGGTTTTAAGAAGTACCTCATATCCTCAACAGAGAATACATAATACTCGGTTTTCTACATGCACACTTATATTGGGAAAGCGAATTATCTCTCAGGTTTGTAGGACTTGGAGGACAAGAAAATAATGCAAATGTCCTAAGTTTGTCATTTCAAATTTCTTCTTAAGGCTATATTTCTCACGGGTTAAAAGTTTTGGGTCACTACCAATGAGGATAAGTCCATCAACATAAAGAACAAGTATTATGAGATGGTTACCCATTTTCTTGGTATAGACATTGGGGTCAGAATGACATCTATACAATCTAGTGTCAAGAAGAAAGTTATCCATTTTTGGCACACCAAGTCTAACGAGATTTCTTAATGCCATAAACATATCGCTTAAGATGCCAAACAAGATTGGAGTCATTATTAACATAGCCAGGAGGTTGTTCCATTTAAATTTATTCTTGCAAATATCCTAGAAAGAAAGAAGATTTAACATCCAATCTGATGGATGTTCCATTTATATGAATATGTAAGGGCTAGAACAAGGTGAATGGATTCATTTTGGCTACAAGGACAAAGGTTATAGTATATTAAATTCCTTCTACTTGAGAAAATTCTTTAGAAACTAATCAATCTTTATGTATTTCAACATTCAATCTGACGCACACTTAATTATATACACCCATTTACATTTGACAAGTTTTTTTCCTTTTATAAGATGTATAATATCCCAATTATCATTCACCATTAAGGAACAATATTCTTCATTCATTACTGCATCTCAATATGGATGGCCATAATATTTTTCTAATGTTTCTAGATCATGAGTCTTTGTTACTTGATCCAAAAGAGAGGAGGCTCATTGGAACTATGAATGTGTATGATTCTAATATGAAGGATCATCGACAAGAGAACTAACCACTCCTCACATTGTAGGGACCCATCTAGAAAGCTATGGTGTTGGTCCAGGTTCATGTTCATTGAAATAAGCTAGATGAGGGTGAGTGGGTGGAGGTGGATTTTCATCCTCACTATCATCATTCGAAGAAGAAATCAAAATAGGATTAGCAGCAGAAAGGTTGGGAATAAAAGATGGCACACGTAAAAAATGGATTGTGGGTTTCAAATGGCACAAATGCCAAATTAGGCTTGTGGGCTGAGAGACCTTCATCAAACTTGACATTTCTCCTAATAATAATTTGATTTGAATGAGGTTGAAGAATTCTATAACCTTTTAAATTTTGAGAATATCCAAGAAAACTACACTTCTCACTCTTAGGATATAGTGATTTCATTTTCTCATCAAGAATGCGAGCCCATGCTTTATTACCAAACAACAAATAGTGGCTTACATTTGGCTTAATTTTACTCCATGCTTCTTCTAGTATTATATATTTTAAATCCTTTGTGGAAGTGTGATTAAATATGTAATTTGAAAAATTAATGGCATTAACAGTATGGGGGGATAAACTCCACTAGAAAGGGAAAAGGGGGCTGAGAGTCTAGGAAGTGGGTTAAGCCAAGGGGGATTAAACCCAAGGCAATATTATATTAATATTTCCTTCAAGCCTAAGTTTTAGATATATGATATTTTTATCTAAGTTCCTAAATATGAAGAACGTATCACCCAAGTGGGGGGCCAAGTGGGCCAAGGTAATTCCCAACATGAAAAGTGTCAAGTTGGGAACTTGCACATATATTGTGGGGAACTTATTACATTTCTATCATTATTCATTCACTATTCCCATCATTAACTATAATATACCAGATATAAAATGTATGCAGAACTGAAATA
>ML827045.1:75513-94924 GCA_009831015.1 Picea engelmannii
AATAATATCCAAGCTAGGGTTCTCATACCCTCGACTCCTATTTATATTAAAAAGAAGCATCTAGAGGAAGATCCTTCTAGAAGCAGAAGCTTATATTAGGTCTTCTTACATCTACCTTATTCTATTTATTAAAAGGCCTTATTAATATTGACCTTTATGACATCTGAATATATTATTCTACCTATGTGCGAGTTAGGACCCTAACATTAACTCCTACCATTCATAACTTCCTGCATCCATCAACCATACTTTTACTTAGGAAGCATTGGAGTTGTTTCAACCAATGAACTTGGGTAAATTGAGCTGAAGAGGCGGGTTATCAGGCCTGTGTATATCTTGAAGAAGCGGGTTTTTAGGTCTGTGAGCATTCTCTCCAAGTGAGAGAACTATTAGGATTTGTACCTCAGATTCCAATCTACAGCTACAGGGCTCTAAGACTTCTTGTCCAACTTGTTGTAGAAGCCTCAGAAGGGAAGTGGAGAAGTCAAAGGATTGTTGAGTATAGAAGGGGCACACTTCCTGGGGTGGGGAAGGCATAGGAATGAGAGGTTGTAGAGTGTTTTCTATAGTTGGTACCTTACTTTGAGCATTTCTTTTTGTTGATAGACCTTATCTTGGCTTAGGATTCCTTTTCCCTTGTGGAGTTTTAGTCATAGCTTGGGGGTGATCTATTGCAGAGAGTTTATGAGCAGTAGAGTCTATGGTTGGGAGGAAAGTATGAGCTCTGAACGTAGTTGGTGTTTTTTTTACACAATACAAGTGTCTATTATTTGTTTGTTTAATTACTATGTGCTTATTTATTTCATTTCTGTTATGGGTATTTATTGTTTTAATTATGATTGAAATTTATATGCTGTTAGGAATGCATTTCTAATCATATGCAAAGAATAACATTTAAAATTAAATGGTATCATATTTGGAATTTTATGTGGCATGGCCCAACTTGGGGCTATGGATGCTACATGATAATATAGAGGAAAGAAACTCAGCCCCTAATCTCTTATACATGACCACTTCCTGGGGTGGGACATGCATGTGAGGAATGTGAGGTTGTAGGTTGTTTGCTAGAGTTGGCACCTTACTTTGAGCATTTTTTATTGTTGATAGACCTTAGCCTGGCTTAGGATTCCTTTTCCCTTATGGATTTTTAGTCATAGCTTGGGGGTGACCTGCTGCAGAGAGTTTATGAGCAGTAGAGTCTATGGTTGGGAGGAAACTATGAGCTTTGAACGCAATTGGTGTTTTATTTACACAAGACAAGTGTCTATTATTTGTTTGTTTAATAACTATGTGCTTATTTATTTCATTTCTATTGTGGGTATTTACTATTTTAATTATGCTTGAAATTTATATGCTGTTAAGAATGCATTTATGATCATATGTAAAGCATAATATTTAAAATTAAATGGTATCATATTTGTAATTTTATGTGGCATGGCCCAACTTGGGGCTATGGATGCTACATGATAAGCTAGAGGAAAGAAACTCAGCCTCTAATCTCTTAGACATGACCATGGAAAATGAGAATTAGACCAAGGAACAATTGTAAGAATTGACTTTGGAGGATTTTCTATTTTCAAAAAACTTTGGAAGAAGGATTTGGAGTTTTTTTTTTCATCTCTTCCTTTTTCTATTGGAGAACTATTTTTCATCATTGAAATAATGGTTCTAGGCACGACCATAGATCAAGGTGAAAGTCCACAATATTACTTTGAAAAGTATTTAGAGGACAATCCTTCTCTCCTCTCTTGTGATGAGAATGGAGGATATATTTTCAAGACACGCACCTTTCGTTGTGGATGCCTTTGATTCCACTAAAGATTATGATTAATTAAAAAATATTATTTTTTCTTTGAAGCTATCCAAAAGTTGTTTATGTACCCCAAATTCACATTATGATATGACACACTTCATGGAATGGCTTGGATATATGCCAAAATCATTTGAGAAAGAGTGATATGCTAATAACATCTCATTAAGATATTGCATTGCAAAGGATGATTATGGTGAAGGCCATCCAAACCCCAAATTTAAAGTATGTAAAGGAATTGGTTACATTGATGTGATTGGGTAGAGAAGCTCTTGGTTTATAATAGCTAGAGTTGGCACTGCTACTGTTAGTGATGTAGATCATAATATGATTCTTGGTAGATGATATTTGTAATTATATTAGGTTTTGTTTCCATCATTGCAAAAAATGTAGTTAATGTCATTCCATACTCTAGCTCTATATTGAAAGATATTTCAAGGAGCCAAAGAATCTAGAACAATGACATTGAGGGTATCTCTCTAGAAAATTGATTTGAGTTCTCATCATCCGAAAAATGGTCTTCACACTTGTATGATTTAGATGTTTGGACACAAAGTGATGATATGACATATTTGTTCCATCCCTTCAAGGATGACTTGTTGCATCATATTCAGAGTGATATTCATGTGTCCCTCGATGCATACCCTTTTGAGGATGAAAATTTTATTTATGAGGACTCACAATAGTTTTGCTCAGATTTTGAGGAATATCAGGACGTGGCCACCTCAGAGTAATCATAGGTTCATTCTTCAAAGTGGAAGTATTTTCATGTTGGAAATTTCCATGGAGATTCACAGTGGAAGAGGCAGTTTTTTTATACACTTGAGATTGTTCCTTACCTCTTACCTTCTTCTCCAAGAGACCATGCAATATTTTCATGATCTCTCACTTCCTCTAAGTCCACGACAAGTAGTGAGTCTTTTTTCATAGATGAAGATGAGCCCCTGTCTATATATAGTATTCCCCTTCAAAGATGGATTGGTTAGTATTGTGGCTACACTTTCAGGTGGGATGATCGAGTTGATTGTTTCTCTTTCAAGCATGATTTCATTCCTCCCACCCATTTTCATGAGTTTAATTTCATGATCGATTATATGTATTTTTATACTCATGATTATTATGTGCTTAACTTATATTTGTTGTATTATATGATTAAGCACAGGGGGAGGTACTTTGATGAGATGATCAAATCGTTGCACTCATTGTATGACTTCACCTGACATCATCTAGCATGTGATCTTCAGGGCCCCAAGGCCCTAGGTAATTAGGTAAGTCATTTTGATTCCCTGCATTTGCATCTTGATTGCTCATATTCGTTCAGATGCATTTCATTTTCATTTTTCTCTACTTGCATATTGATTTCATGCTTAGCTTCGAAATTTTTAAAAAAATGTCAAAAATTTCTTTTTCTGGCTCAGTTAGTTTTGATTATATGAGGACAAGGATGAGTAGGCCATCCTACACTTGAAAATTTGATGTTTCCTTGCAGGCACAGGTATACTAGGAGATTTCATGGTTCTCATGCACTCTATGGAGAGCACATGTCCCCAAGAAGGAGCTAGTTGTTATCCCCATTTTGTGGATAACTAAGGAGATTATGTCTCGAGGCTCTTAGGTTGAAAATATGGAGTGTCGAGAGACTACATGACCAACAATACCTTTTGCGCAATTGGAAACCCCTCTCACCACCACAAATGGTCACATATTTCTAGATGGCATCCAACACATCATCTGGCTTCCAAAAGGTAGTGGGCCTTGCTCCATGAGGTACAAGTCAATATTATGGTGAGCATCATTTCAATATTTAAGCCAATTGAGTATGTTATATCTTATATTTCTCTAGATTTCATGATATATTCTTGGACATTATTCATTTTTCCCTACTTCACCTTGGTGGTTGACATTGTGCCCTAGTAAGTGGTCTTCCTTGGGGATAAGTTTTCTAATAGGAACTCCCTTAAAGATCCATCGTACCATTCCCGACCATACTTACCACTTTCCATCATTATTCCCATGTATTTCCTAATCTCTTGGGATTTTAGGGTGTATTGACCCAAGAAGGGGTTGTCCCTCATTCAATGGGAAGAAGAGGATGAAGGCCTAGAGGGATTGATGTTGGGTAAGAGATAAAATCCTTGTATGAACCTTCCATATGATTCACCGAGAGAACACCCAAGAAAGTAGTGAAATGATTATATTTGAGTAAATGGGACCCACAATATAATAAAGAATGCTTAAAAGGTTATTTGAATGATAGGAGGTCTCATCACGAGATGACCTATCATGTCCATGAATATCTAGTGGTATGATATTGCCATCATCTGGTCACCAAACTAGGGTTTTGGCTCTCAGTCGCATGGCTGAGAGAAAGGGGGTCTCTTCACAGGCCAACATTCTCATTTCCACTAGGTGTTTGTGGGTGACATTGCCATTATCTGGTCACCATGCTAGGGAAGTGACCTTCAACCTCTCCTTAAAATTATGAAAGAATAAAAGAATGGAAATTAATAGGATTGGGAAAAGTGCATTGTGGATGAAGGTACTACACACCCTCTACAAAGGCACCCATGAATGAGACACTACTACCCCTTGTATGTCATGAGCCCTATGCCCATTGAGTCTTAACGCCAACCACCTCACCCACTTTTCACAGCTTGGAGAGGGATATCTTGGAAACTCTCCTTGACCTAGGGCAAGATCTACCCAATAGGACACCTTGTCAACCCTCCCATATTAAATATTGACAAGTCGCATAGTGTCTTTGAGAAATTAATTGTTTGATATAGTGATCTTTGATGCACATGCTTAGGTGACTCATTTATTGATTGGATTCACTTATCATGATGTTATGACTTGAGATCCTTGGAGGGTGTGCTTTTTTGTATTTGCATGACCTAGCTAGTGGATAGTTTTGGAAGAAAACACCTAGCTTAGGCTTCCATTGGTCTTGGACCCCACAGGTGGATGCCAAGGGCCCACATGTCAGATGAGGAAGATAAAACTTTAAAGGACTTGAAGATGACTTGGACGATGTATCCTATTACCCACATACCAAATGTTTTTCCTAGGAGAGGCAAAATGTCTCATTTTTTAGCATGATGTCATCTAGGGGGGTGTTAGTGACAATTCTTGTCTTCGGCATCGGGATATACAGGTTTGTAGGTTGCACGAGGAGGGCCCAAGCACAGCGCACAGAAGAAGTCCCTTTCGGGCCTAAAATCAAGCGAGCGAGAAAAATTATAGGGTCAACGGTCCAGATTCATCCAAAGGAGCAGATCAATGGTTGGCGGGAAATCGTGATAAACGAAGTTGCGCCGAGGTTAGCGCAATGGATAGTGCCCAGATTGTGTGCAGGGAAAGATAGCAGCCGTCCATCTAGAGGACGCGTGGTGCGAGATCTAGTCGCGTCGGTGTTTCAACATTCGGAAGTTCGAAGGGTGAAGGTTCCATGTTTCCCTATATCTCGAAACCCCGAACCCCGAAAGCGCCGAAGGCGCCCAAAGTCGGGCCCACACTATTACAGAGCATTCTCAGCCGTCCATCCAAAGGGGACACCTAGCGCCCAATTGAGCCATCTCGGCGTTTCGCCCATCATGACTCCAAGGCGCAAGGAGCATCTCCATCATATTCTCGATACGTGAGGTGCCGGGAATGTCCAAGACTCAGGCCCACAGCATCACCAAGAGGGTCCAGGACCGTCAGATATGAGAAGGACGCGTGGTGCCAAATTTAACCATCTCGGTGTTTCACTCATCGCGACTATGATAAGCAAGGATCAACCCCTCCATATTCGCGAACGACGAAAGCGCCTTCGAGAATAAATGCAGGGTCACAGCCCGTGGTCACTTGAGAAAGGAAGAGAGTTATGCAAATGTGCCAAAGCGTTGGGTTTTGCCATAGAAGGGAATACTGCATCCTCCAATACCAGTTCAGCCTGACTTCAATCCTGGTCCTTGCTAAAGAATTAAATGAAGCTGAACAGAGGCAGTTGAAACCTCAACTCACTTATTGAATGCAAGGTATGGGGGTTCCGGTCGACAGTCTACCCAAGACGGTCCTATACACTGATTTTCTCCAAAGGGTCATGGATGGTCCTCATCTGACCAGAGAAAGTTTGTGCATGCCATGTTAGCCCTTAATGTTGCAACTATCTCCCCTGCAGGAGCCATGCACAGTTAAGGTGGCGTCTGACGAAAGTTGTCCATCCGAATTCAGCTGAAGGGACACCACGCCTTGGATGATTGAACATGCCTCTGATATGCGAATTTTGCTGAGTATATGGACTCGGTCTTTGTATTTTGTAAGGGATCGATGGTAGAGCGAAGCTCCCGATTGTAAAGTTTTAGCAAACACCCTAGTTCCCCGATTATGCATCTGTATGTAAGATTTCTTGTTTAATGAAAGACAGTTTCCTTATTCCATCTAGTTTTCATCTCATACTGAGGGAGTTCGTGATCGACTGATTCACACGAATTATGGCAATTATGATGTGATAAAGGATTTATTTTGGCATTATTGTTTTCTCCAGTTTTCTGCGTTTGAATGTAAGAAGATCTTGCATTTAGATGTCTTCTTCTACAGTCTATTAGGAACCTAATGTTTACGACATACTTTAGCATCTCTCTGATATAAGTCTTCCCCCTACTCACCCTTACTACAAATCACTGTCTGAAGTTATCTAAGACCTCACTTGCCCATGCATGCTTGGCCTAGTTTCGAAGTTAGAACCACATCGTTGTGAGTTAACTTCCATTTGATCACCCCATTAAACAAATCATGACATAAACTGATGGGCGTCGGGCTCTGCTCCTGCTGCAATCCAGGGGTGACTTCCATCACCAACAGGGGGTTAGGACTTGGTGGTGAGGTGACATACATTGGAACTTAGATGTTTTGAAGGGGCTTGAGCCTTCATCATGAAGGAAGTTGTTGGATGCTTGACATGTGGCTTTGGGAAGCCTCTCTTCTCTTCTCCATCACCAATGACCTCCTCCAAATGCCAAGACATCCCCTAAAGGGGTGACATCCTACTAAAATTAGGGTTTTATTATGTGCAAAAGTGAATTTTAAATGAACTGTTAATATTACTTTGTTAAAGGGGGAAAGATTAGGCTTGTTTACCCCTAGTCTTGTGGTTTACCCCTTAATATGTAGAAATGTCACATTGGTGACATTTTGTATAAATAAGATATCATAAGATCTCATTTGAACATAACTCTCCCTCTTGTGAGAGGACTTGATCTGAAATTTTCGCTACACTTGGCATATTTGTATCTTGTGCACTTGTTTATGGATATCTCTTGTGAATGGTTGATGGAGGAGTGAGGCACTATCCTTGGAGGAATGCTTTCTTTATCTTAGCGTCTTTCTTGATTTTGGTATGGTATTTTACTCTTATGCTATATTTTTTTTCAATTCAAGGATTGTTGTGCTAGGAGCTATGTTGGAAGTAAGAGTATTTACAACCCCACTCTAGTATTCACCATTTATTGCTTAAAGTTCATTGATGTTGCAAGGATTTGTTTGAGGAAGTAAGAGGATTTACACCCCTCATTCTCAAAAACTAACTAGAAATACTTGCCTTGGGAAGTAAGAGTATTTAAACCCCCAAGGAAGTATCATATCTACTTCATTTATTTGACTCCATTAACCCAATAATAAAGGCACTAGTCATCTATTTTTTGCATTGGAGATATAAAATCATTGCCTTGGGAAATGTGAATTTTTGTCTTTTGAAATATCTCTTGCTTGGAGTTGGTTTGCCACATTGAGAGGATTATTCACCTACTAGGGTGTCCCCTCTATCCCACTAATTTAATTTCTGCTACAAACTTTAATCTACAACCATTAAGGTTGTGTAAACCTAGCTACTAACTCTCTCTTAACTCCTAAACCAACCCTAGACTAGCTCTTAAATTTTCCACACTAACTCTACTAACTAGGGCGCATATTTTGGGTTAAATGTTGGCATCTTTTAATGGTGTATTTTGACGATAAAAATGAATGAAAGCTACAGCCATAAGGCTGCAATTTCCTGCAGAAAACACATGTTATAACAACTTTCTTTATTCAGCCTCAAAGTACCATTTTTCAATCATAATTGATTGCCTAATTCATTGATAACATTGTTTATTGATCTTATGCTTTACATACTAATTTGAATGTCTTATTTGATGATATAAGTTGTCATCTACCACTGCAAATTAGAGACATCAAGATTAACTTTTTTATTCATACTAACATATATCATTGTAAGGTGTCTTTTTTGTGTCTCGGGAAGGTACAATCATTCGAAGAAGTACTATACCTTTGGGGAAACAATAACTTGAATTGCAAGGCATCTCTTTCCACTTCTCATTCCAATTAGATTTGACTTCTAGAGGTTCCACTTTCATAATCCATCCATCTACATCTCATACCCCCTAGGGTCACCAAGATCACCTCCCTAGAGTGACATAGTCACCCTTGAAGTGTGGTACCTACATTGAGGTGACATTGGGTGTAGGATTATCAAGTTGTAGAAATTGATTTTGTGGTTGGGTCGGGCTTTTCCCAACCTAAAAATTGTGTTATAACACTATTCACATCTCATATTGAAGACCCCTATGTTAATATCATAGAGATCATCCTTGCAAAAACACTCAAAATCATCACTAAACTTACCAATCAACAAGAACCATTGTTACGAACATCGGAAGTGGAAAAATATCACCGAGGGTCCGAAAATGAAAATATCAGCAACATCGGGGAAAATATCAGAAAATGTCGTAAGAACGAAAAAAATAAAAAATATTCTTTTTTTTTTCAAAATTTTATATAGTTTAAGAATCAACAACACCAAATAAATGAATTTCCACATAAATATGAAAAGAGAAATGATATATAAGATGTATAAGATGTCTAGTAAACTCGAATACATCACAGTCTACAGATCAACACTGAATCATGTCCCAAGTCTAAAGCCTCAAAATATCATCAAAAAATATAATAAGTGACAAATGTATCTCATCGTCACGAGTCATTTACAATGAAATCAAATGAAGTCTAATGATTCCCTCTGCCCCTTTTACGGGAAAAAGTGATATCTTTTCCTCTAGAGGAAGAATCCCCTGTGGATAGCACTAGACTCTGAAGTCCTTTAGAAGAAGCATGAGCTAGAATTAGATGTCCTCTACTGGTGCTACTGCCAAGTACAACTCCCTCTGTCAGAGTCTGTGAAGATGGTGGTTGACTCTGCTCTATAACATCCTTCTCCTCTGCTACTGACCGCTCTACCTCCTCTTGTATCCAATTGGGAATTGATTCCAAGATATTCCTTTCAAACTCAACCCTCCATTCAACACCGGTGTCAATCCCATCCAACAAAATGACATCCACATCATGTTTTTTCTGAATTTGCCTCACCAACAATCAAATATTGTAGTAGACATATACCATGTCATTGAGGTGTTGAGATTCAAACATGTATAAGGGGCAATTGATAATAATATTATAATTTGTAATACAAAATATAGACTATAGAGGGTGAAAGGGAATAAAATAATAATTCTATTTTATAATGAATTAAAAATTTAATTTGATTTTTTTTAACCTGTTGCGCTTTTGCTGTGTATTTTTTCATATCCACTCCAGTTGTGCTCACATCCTAAAGATCTACATGTTTGGCTAAGCACCCGAATGACAAGTTTTTGTAGATGGGTACTCTACCACCATAGATTTTCCACCAAGCATCTACAAAAAATAAGAGAAACATAAGAAAAGACATTGAAATTTGAGAGTTAAAAGTTGAAACAAAGTTGAAAGAAAAGACATTGAAATTTGAAATTTGATGAAGCTTACTTGGAATTTTGGTCTTCCTATGAGCTATAGCCATCTTAAATCCAAAAGTCCCACCATAAATCCTATATATTTCCATTTCTTTGGAAATATCTGCACGTTCTTCATGACTTAGTACCATTCTCTCAACATATGTGAGGAATCCTTCCATAACATCAACATCAAATCTAAAACCACATGAGTAAGAGAATGTGAGATTGAGGTAGATCCCTGCAACATGGATCGAGCAATGAAGTGTATTGTTCCATCATTCTCCCCATATCTGTAGTCATTTCTGAAATCCATCATCTCCCTCATCATCATAGTAGGCACTGATGGATTCTTTGGCCCTATCCATGGCCTCATACAAGTAGCCCATTGTGGCCTTGTCTCCATCAACCAATCAAATAACCTTTTCCAAAGGTTCACTAATAGCAACCACCTCCTCCACTCCCAACTAGAATCTCTCCTAGTATGACACTAGCCTACATATGGCCTCCCCCTCCAGTTTACGGCTAAATGATAAATCATCCCACTCATGTGAAACAAGCATCATCTTCAAGTCCTGCATACAAGCCAAGATAGATCGAAGAGATATGAACCTAGTGACAAAGCACATGATTGTAGGACGTACCAAGTCCTTGTTATTTGTGAATCTTCTCATCAAGCTAAGCACAAATGCATGATTATATATGAATTTTGTGATGCTCTTAGCTGATTCAAMAATGTCCYTGATATAAGGAATTTTTCCCATATCCTCTAAAATCAAATCTATACAATGTGAAACACAAGGAGTCCAAAACAATGTAGGATAACTATGCATAAGAATCCTACCTAAAACAACATATTTAGTAGCGTTGTCCTTTATGACTTGGAAAACATGTTTTGGACCCACCTCCCGAATGAACTCATACAATAAGTCACATAACAATGATGCATATTTAACATGTGCAGATGCATAAATAGATTTTAAAAAAAATTCCCCTTGGGACAATTAACTAACAAGTTAAGAAGTATCCTACCCTTCTGGTCCGTCCAACCATCTAAAATCATGGTGCATTCAGTGATTTCCCATGATCCCTTAAGATCCTCCAATATGCTAGCACAATCAAGCTTTTCATTTTGAAGGACAGGCCCTCTCAACTCCTCATAGGTAGGGGCCTTATACCCCGGGACAACAACAACAACTGCCTCAAACATTGGTTGATACAATGGGTTGTTCTTGGCAATGTTAACAAAAATGTCACTCCATAAGAAACACTTACCCACCATCTTATCAACCTCTTCCTTCTCCTTTTGTTTTACCATTGATATGATAGAAGGTTGTGTACCAGGTGTGGTTCTAAGAACAAAACACGATGAGGTAGAAGGTGGAATTGAAGCAGTTGAATTTCCCTCCTCATATATTCCACCTCCTCCCCTTGCAAATTGATCTTTATTAGCTTTCTTGTATTCTCTGGCTAAACCCATATCCTCAAGTGCTTTGTTGGAAATACCCATGATTTATGGGGTTGAATCTAGGAATATATCCACCTCATGTCCCTGAATTTTTGCAAGGTGGTATTTCAGTTGGGTAATCCCCCCCATCATTCTCATCCTACACAACTTGCAATACAATTTTTTTCTATTAACCCTCCCCTTGGGATCACCATATTCCCACCTAGCATCCAATTTTCTCGGCATTTTCAATCTTCAAGTGATCAAACCTAGGGCACAAAAACAATGGAAAATAAAATAAAATCACCATTTAAATTTTAAAGAACAAATATTAAAGATAATACAATCTACAAGTAATAGAAATTTACAAAATGGGGGAAAACTGATAAATTTGCAAAAAAAAATAAAAAAATATCATAAATTTGCAAAAATAATAATAATAAATGGTTGGAAATCAATCCACACTCCAAAATAATTTGATGTTAGTGGAAAAAAGAAGTCCCTAACTACCAATATGAAGGATACATAGAAAAAAACAAAAAAACAAAAACAAAAACAAAAAAAAAGGGTGCAAACCATTGCCCATACCTGCAAATGCGTCATTGCTTGAGGGAAATCAATCCCAACTTCACAATGAACATGTTATGGTGCTCAAGATATCACTCCTCCTCATCTTTGGTGGAATTCAAACTTTACTCTTTCTCCTTTTCTCTCCAAACCCCACACTCTACTTGCAAAATGAGAGAAAAAAAAGACAAATTCAAGCTTTTTTTTCCGGCCTGTCCCGTGCCCGTGCGACATTTTTGGTCATAGTGCAATAATATCATGATATTTTGGTAAATAGAGTGATATTATCGTGAAGCGATAATATCATGATATTTTCGGTGATAATATCGCCAACCTCCATTTTGGCGAAATTATCGCCAACATCGCGATATTATCGCAATGTTGGTAACACTGGCAAGGACAAAAAATGTTAGATGTGATGAAAAGAAACATTGAATCCTTTGCATGGGATTATAAGTATATGAAAGGCATCCATCCTTCCATATATACTCAACATATTTATATCAAAGAGGACTGCAAACCTATTAGGAAACCCCAAAGAAGGATGAACCCTGTTAAACAAGAATTGCTAAAGTTGTTAGATGTCGGATTCATTATCCAATTTTAGATAGTGAGTGGGTCTCCCCCCTATTTATTTGCAAAAAAACGAACGGGAAATGGAGGATATGTGTGGATTAGCGAGAGCTAAACAAGGCTACAATAAAATACCATTTTCCCCTACCCTTCATTCACCAAGTCTTGGATTTCTTAGTTGGGAAAGAACATTTTTCATTCCCAAATATATTTAGTGGTTACAACCAAATTTAGATCAGTCCTGAAGAAAAAGAAAAAACAACCTTTACCTTTCCCTAGGGAATCTTTGCTTATAAGGTATTTCCATTTAGCTTATGTAATGCCCCAGCCACATTCCAAAGAGAAATATTTAGAATCTTTTCATAAATCATCCATGATAAAGTAGAGATTTATATGGATGACTTCGCCCCTTATGGAGACTCATTTGATAAATTCTTAGACAATCTAGATAAATTTCTTCAAATATGTAAGTAAATGAACCTCTCCCTTAGCAATGAAAAATGCAATATGATGATGAATGAAGGGATTGTGTTAGCACACCATCTATCCTCCATAGGGATTGAACTAGAGAAATACAAAGTCAAGATCATTACACTACTACCTACCCCTCTGAAGCCAAAGGATATCAAATTTTTCTTGAGCATGTGGGATACTACTGAAGATTCATTAAAGACTTCAATAACATGGCTTCTCCTTTGTATACCTTGATATCCAAAGATGCATATTATTTCTAGACTCTAAATTGTCAACAAGCATTTGAAAAAATAAAAGAAAGACTCTCAACGGGTCTTGTACTACATGGTCCTAATTGGAATATTCCCTTTCATATTAATACTAATTCATCAGATAAATCTATAGGAGAAGTCTTGGGAAAAAATGAAGATAAAAATCCCTATGCAATTTATTTTATAAGAAAAAACTTGGTTGGTGCAGAGCTAAACTATATTATTACAAAAAATGAATTTTTAGTAGTAGTTCATGCTCTCAACAAGTTTAGAAATTATGTTACAGGGTATAAATTTTTCATACACATTGATCATGATGCCATTAAATATTTGATGAATAAACTTGATATAAATTGTAGGATAATCAAATGGATTTTGTCATTACAACAATTTGATCTAACCATTCTTGATAATCCTGGGAAGCATAATGTTGTTGCATATTTTTTTTCCAGGTTGATCATTCTCACTGAAGAAGGCATGATTGATGTTCATTTCCTCGATGAACACCTATTTTCAATATCAACACAAACTCCTTGGTTTTATGACATAGACAATTATCTAACGACAAGAAGGTTTGCTCAACATTTCTCCTATTGAAAAAAGATGCAAGATTGTCAGGAAAAGGAAAACCTATAATTGGGTAGTAGGGTATCTGTTCAAACTTGGCCCAAACCAAGTCTTGAGGATATGCATGAGAGAATATGAGGTGCGTGATATCCTCCATTCCTATCACGATGAACCACGTGGAGGACACTATGTAGCAAAGAGAACATCCTACAAGATATTGCAATATGGATACTATTGGTCGACCCTACACATAGATGGTCAACAATACACCCTACACTATGGGGAAGCCTACAAAGAGGAATGTAGTTCCCTTACAATCCCAAGTATCATTGCAACCATTTTACAAGTGGGGCATGGAATTTATATGCCCAATTGATCCACCTTCAAGGAAAAAAAGACACATACTGGTATGTACTGACTATCTGACCAAATGGGCTAAAGTAATGGATATGAAGGATGTCATAGAACAAAATGTAGTTGCATTCCTCCAAGAATGCATATTTTCAATATTTGGATATCCCAAGGAGATAGTCACAAACCAAGGAGCTTAGTTCACATCCAGACTTATTGAGAAAATCATGTAGCAACACCACATATGTCACAGGAAGTCAACACCTTACCATCCACAAGAAAACGAATATCCTGAAGTCAGCAACCGAAGCTGAAAAATATCCTCACCAAAATAGTGAGCATGAACAAGAAGAACTAGTCAAAGAAACTTAGAAGTAGTATGGGAATACAACAACACATGGACTACTACCACATGGCTTACACCCTTTGAATTAGTCTACGGTAAGAAAGTCATTCTCCCTATTGAGTTTGAATATCGTACTTTCAGGACAACATCTAAATTTGACATGGACATACCATCAAGACATAAATAAAGATTGAATCAATTGAATTCCTTAGATGAGTACAGGATGCAAGCACTCTTCAACACTAAAGTAGTGCAACACCAAAAAAAATATTGGCATTACAATAAAATCAAGCATGGAAAGTTCAAAGAAGGGTATTGGACCCTATTATATGATTAAATATTTGAGGACTTGTTGGGCCCTTCGTTTTGATGAAAAAAAGTTGTATACGATATTGCAGAGCTTTGTTTTGATGAACAAAAGTTGTGCAAGCTCTTTTGGAGCCAGAGAGTCGACCAAAGGAAGGAACAAAAATTGGAGAAAAGGGAATTTGAAAAAGGAAATAGTTAGGACATAAAACAATTAGAAGCACAACGCAACACCAGTTTTGAAGAAAGAGGTTACAACTGAATCAAGAAGAAGAGATAAATCTCGAGTTCTCAATCAAAAAGAATGGATCAGGTTACATAGATGGGATCGATATGATTGTAAAAGAGTTGTTGGTAATGTTTAATCTTAGGTAGGTTGGGAAACGTTGAGTCCAAGCCTGAGTCTATTTCGACTTACTGTTGTTATTAGTCTAGATAAATCTTGAGATTTGGGTTAGGAACCAGATTGATAATGTAATAGAGTCAAGTAGTACTGTAGGGTTGAAAAGAGAAAGGGACCGAGATAAACTTGTCTCACAATAGTGGAGACGCACTTGTTGATTATATTTTGCATGAACAGTTGTATATGTGACTCAATTTGATCTTGTATTCCGAGAAGAGATATGTTATATGATAATACAGTGGGAGACCAAATTATATATATATATATATATATATCTTGCATATTTATCCTTTTGATTTTAATGAATGTTATGTTGTGTTATATTTTATGTTTGATATGATTAAATGATTATAGATTCCTTATGAATGTCAACACAACTCTGTTTCTCCATTCCCAGTTAGGAAATGTTCAGAATTGCAACATGTTTAAACTATTTTGTGTAGAAATAATATGAATCTTGATACTTTGGAGATCTATCTAAGTATTCTCCTTACCCTTCCCTCTCCTATTCGTATCGGTTGTGCTTCGGGTGATACTTCTTCCCTCTCGGGAAGATGAAAATGCCAACACATTAGACTACATCAATACCTTTTGTTGGTAGCTAGAAGAGGACCCTGGTTTGATCACTTTTGCGCTAACAAAATGGTTATTTTGTCGGGACCTATGATTTAAAAGGGAACCTGTAAGGAGAATGCTTCCACGGATCTATAGATATGATGTTAGACAATGGTGGGAACATAATTGTGATGCCTTTATATGGAAGGAAGTGGAGTTGTGAGGTAAAAGCGTGATCTCTACAAGAGATTCTTTCTTTTATTCAGAAAGATTGAGTGACCAGTATGAGCTATTATGAGTAAAATTACCAGAAGAGTTGTTCCATAGGATAGATCAGCTACATAAAGCTCTAGAATTCAAAGAATGCATCAAGAAGACATGTACTTGGGACACAGAGAAGATCGTAGCACTTCATCAGTTGGATCACTAGATTACGTGAGAAATTGGTTTCTGGGTTAACATGACTCTGGAAGGGTATATCATTGAATTCACATATGAGAATCACCAATATTTTTCATGGGTGGAGGAAATTTTCAAGAAAGGTGCACGTGGGAGACTATTGAGTGAAATTCCCATGTGGATCAAATCAATCTTGATGGAGGAGGGGATGTTGAATATTCCCTCGACTGAACCAG
This sequence comes from Picea engelmannii, assembly GCA_009831015.1. Classification (NCBI taxonomy): domain Eukaryota; kingdom Viridiplantae; phylum Streptophyta; class Pinopsida; order Pinales; family Pinaceae; genus Picea; species Picea engelmannii. Next base: position 91,604 of record ML827045.1, read on the forward strand.
GGGTGCAAGGACAAGCTTTCACCCTTGCCCAATTTCGTCTGAAATTAATCGCCAAATTCAAACTACCTCAGTCAGAACAACAAGATATATCTAAGTTGTGAGATATTCAACGAAGGGAAGGAGAATATGCCTAGGAATACAGTCATAAATTTGAAGACGTTATTGGGAGGTTAGTGCATACAATTCACGAAAGTTCACCAGAGAGAATGGTACATCCAAGTATTACTACCTCTGATGATAATTTCTCTAACACAACAACGAATATCCACCTTAACAAACTCCTTGGAATAGTCGATGAAGATCAAAGCCATGGAAGGTTATTCGGGGAGTCTTAGAGTGTCCATACCTCCAGTAGATGAAAATTTATCGCAACTCCAGGGAAAAATATCGGCACCAACAGAGAAGATTCATGAATTAACTATACCAAGGCCAGGATGAACTCAAGTTTGGTGCACAGGATGCTACATAGAGGGGCATCTAGAAAATGAATGTCCATGCATGAGGGGAATGGGACCTTATCACAATCTGATGGTACCCTCTCCGGGACCAATAGGAGGATTTGTGCAAGTATCTGCGACTCCACCATTCCATGCACGAGTGTTTTACCATGCCTTTCCAGGCACTCAAACATCTCAACCAACCAAATATTGTGAGATTTTTTGGACACATGGGTATGCGTCGAGGCAGTGTCATATCATGTAGAAGTATATGAATGCACCCAATACAATACACTGCGAGTTCTTCACATATACAACACATGTTACAAATCAATGTAGAGTGATCAACGCACTTGCTGACATATTAGATCAGAAAACATTCAAAATAAATGAAACCCCCTAAGGACCTGAAAGAGTCCAGGGAGGACGGGGTGGAGGTGTATTCAGAGGAGGAATAAATGGGGGAAGAGGGACGGGCATATGTTACAACTACAATGAATAAGTTCACTTGTCCAGAGACTGCCCTCACCCAAGAATGCCATGGTTCTCTCACTGCAGAACTAACGGGCATGCAACCAAAGAATGCCAATAAGTGATCGTGAAATGGGTAGATCGAGTTCCTAAAAAAGAAGATAACTTCTTAGTCTCATAACTGTAAAAGGGAATCGAGGGACGACTACCTAATATAAACATCATTACTTGCGGAGGAGCAAAAACTGGGTTAGATGTAGATAGTCATCCCAAGATTCAAAAAGTAGCTCCCAAGGATGATAGGTATGACCCTTTGAAACAAAAAAATGTTCTTCAAATATGCAATAGAAATATTTAAGAGTATATTTGCTCCCGAAACAGTGGAGAATTCCCCTGAAGTCACCTTTCAACCTAAACTTGCGCAAACCCCTACCTCACCACCGACACCTAGAAACCCTGTAATTCCAAAGAGACACCCTCGACAGTCCCAAAGCATAATCAATCTCCGGTTTCAATTGTTTTTGATATCCTCGGGGATGACCAACTTATGGAGAAATTTTGCAATACCTTGTACCTAATACTTGGAAATAAGGGAGCCATGGAAGCCATCATAACGACCAACCTCCCTGAGAAGAGTACCCAGAGAATACAAAGAAGAAAGGTGCGAAAAGAAAAAGAATTTAGGTTAGAAGCCCAACTAGATGATTTTGAATTTAAATATGTCATGCTAGATTTGGGATCTGATGTTAACATCCTACCCAAAAAGACCTGGGAAGCTTTTGGAAAAACCTTAGTTAGTGTATTCCCTTATCCAGTTAAAAATGACAAACTAGTACTACATTTTCCGAGTAGGAAGGATGGAAAATGTAGAAATAGATGTTGCAGGAGTTAAAAACACAACCGATTTCGAAGTAATTGAAATCATGGGAGATAAGGATCCCTAACATGCTCTACTTAGAATTGATTGGGCATACAACAAATATGCTATCATTTATCTAAAGAAGGACACCATGACGTTTGAGGTGGATGGGATAAAAGTGGTCCAACCCTTAGATTTGTATTTAGGGCCTAGATACACTGAGCCGGTGAACAACAATATGGAATCAAATTATCTTGACCAATTATACACGATAACAGTAGGAGTGAGGCTAGATTATATAAATCCCACTGCATATGGATCAGTAAGTTGGAGAAGCATATTGTTTGTTGAAGAGGATTCATAATTAGCATTTGAAAATTAGCAAAAAGGCTCATACGAATGATTCTCAATACTGTGCGCACATATCAGAACAACTAGATGGATTGAAACCAAGGTTAGGGAACACCCAACATATGATGGTACCTCAGAGGTAGACATTTTTCTTACCAGCATGGAAGAGAAAATAGTGGAAGATCAAAGGATCTCAGTTCTTGAATTAACCTTGCAGGATACCCCCACTAGATGGTCGACCACTCACAGAGCCTTGATTGTGTAGTGGGAAGACGTGAAGAAATCCATCCTATGTTGATTCCAAAGTAGGGATCAGCTGAAAGAAGAGACACATATATATTTTCAAGATGCACAACTGTTCGATGGATAGTCTAACCCCAAAGTACATATTGAGAACTGTTTAAAACAATGGAAAGTTGTGGAAGTACCCTCTCACCTATGGGTTCAGGTATTTCTCCACTCGCTGGGTCCAATCCAAAAATCTTGGTACATGCATGAAGAGACCAGAAGACAAACAACTTGTTGGCAGACCTTAAAAGACTAGTTTTGCAAGTACTTCTCCTTTACAAGTAAGTACCCTAAGCTCAACACAGCCCTTCAAAGAATCCAAGAAATTATTTTTAGTGACATTTGCAAACATAGACCAAGCCCAATAGTATGTGTTGACCATGTTCAATTGCTTCATTCTAGTCCGAGTCACGAATTTGATAAGATACCTATAGCTTGTTGTAAAGTTAATAAAGACCTGGAAAAACCTAATGACTTAGAATAACTTAGAAACTTAACTATTAAAGAAGCGAAAGGTAGTAGAGAGATTCGAGATACTATACCTAGTCACACTTGTAGCTCCTATAACCATCCACTAAAGTTGCAGAAAGTTAATATAGGGAGTACATAGAATCCTAAGATAGCTTCCATATGAGATTACTGGGATGAGAAAACTATGAATGAAGTCCATAGCTTTTTGTAGAAGTATGAAGACATGTTCCCAAAAATGTTCTTATAATTGAAAGGTATAAAAGGAGCGATGGGAGAAATGAATATCAAGTTAAAACCTGACTCAAAACCTATGAAGCATAGACCATACCGCCTTAATCCTAAAATAAAAGAGAAGGTCAAGAAGGAAGTAGACAAAATGATTGTGATAGGACTTATTTTTCAGATCGAAGAAGCAAAGTGGGTTAGCCACATAATTATCTAGAG